>JADGJA010000692.1:0-12440 GCA_027596035.1 Thoreauomyces humboldtii | reverse complement strand
CCTACCGGTACCGTGCTATAGTACCGACGCTTCGGGACAAGCCCTGGCGGGTGGTGACTACAAGAAACCATGGTACGCGTATAACCATACGACACTACGGCGGCGGCAGTTGATTCGGCAGTACCAAAGCTCCGGGCAGGCTTATTATACAAGAAAGCAGGGCTTACATAAACCTAATAACGCTATATAAGGAGCTGGGCTTACATAAGCCTAGCACCTGGCTTATATATATGCACTGCGACACTGCCGGGTTGGTGTCTCGGAAGGATAACGAGACTGGAAGGTGATAACCTTACTATGTAGCGTGAGTACAGTGTAAGCTCTGCCGTGTATTGTCACAGTCCTTAAAAAGAGGAAGGAGGGGAATGCCGACCTGGAAGTCGTCCTGGTTGTCATTCTTTATATCCTGGAAGTCGTCTGTGAATTTGCTGTGCGGCTGCACTACGAGGCTTCACACGGCCTCTTCGATGTTGGGTCCGGGTCTGGGACTGGGACTGGCCGGGGCGACGCCTGGCTCGGGTACAGTGAAGATCAGCAGAAGGCGGATCCGAGGAAGGAAGCAAGTGTAGTGCCCAGGTGACGTTCTCTCTGTTGTGTATGCGTAGGTTACTGAGGAGTAAGTGTACTGTGGCCTGGAACCCTTGCGTACCGCGAGTAGGAGGGTGGGAATCTGGGCCCAGGACAAGGAGGGGTGTGGGTCAAGGGCAGGATATCTAGGAAACGGGGAAAAGGGAATGCGGTGGAGAATGGGATGGAGTTCTCTTCTTCGGGCGCTTGCTTGTGTCACCGGGCGGTCGGAGGAAGGAATCGGACAGTGACACGGACACTTGGAGATCTCGGACAGGAGGAATCTTGGAGATCCCTTTCAACATTCCACACTTTCGGGGGGTGTTTGGGCAAAGACCATGGCGTCTTCACACGTCCCTCACCAGAGGTCTCGGTTTGGCCGCTGGCGGATCCCTGGCTTGGCTGGTACTGGCTGCGTATGGCGCAGCCATCCATATGCCATACCGGGAACAACCGGAGCTTGTACGAGTAGAAACAGAAAGAAAAGAAAAAGAAGAAAGAGTGACAAAAGGTGGGAGCTACCTAAACTAGGTCTAGTGGAGAACTGCGCCCACTGCAGTGAGGGCTTCTGCGTTCCCGCCTGTTTCACTCAACATAGTATTCCAAGCCAGATTTATTCCACGTCCAAAGCGGACATCGTTCCAGGCCTAGGTATCACAGTGTCCGCAAATGATACAAACAGTCAAATAACCGTTGGTTATAACAGTTCAGTTATCACATCCCGACAATACTCTGATTCAACCTTTGCTACGATTGCCAACGTTGTGGGAGGCTATCAGCCCTTGAATGCAAATCTAAGCAACTTGATATTGTCCACACCATTGATTGGAGGTTTGTATTCGCCGATATTTCAAGTTGACAGCAGTGTACGAGCATATCTGCCGACGTTTTTGCTAACACCAGCAACAATATCGGCTTCAAATAATATTTCAGTTATCACTGGCTTAGCATATGGAAACGGAACGTACATCACTTCCCAATTAAGTGCGCCTAGTAACAACTATACAAATTTTGGCTGCTATAAAGTGTATGGAGGGGACCCAAGTGGAGGCGTATTTTCTTCTGCTCACATTTACACCACAGGAACAAGCGCTTACGTTGGTTTCCAAAGCACTACTGTTTCTGGAACTGCTATTTTTGGAGAGTGGCGTCAGATTCGATTGCCAATTGCAATCCTTCTTCAAAGTTGGTCATATTCACATTCTGGGGGTGACCCAGCGCTTTTTGCAATCGCCAGAAGCAATGATGGTAGCAGTTGGAATTCTTTATATGTCCCTCGCACGCCACTTACAGCTGCTAATTGGACACGCACGCCAAAGCAAGTGTTCCAAATAAACAGCACAGTTGCCCACAAGTATTTCAGGTTTATCTGTTAACAAACAACTCCATATCGGTACTTTGATAGTTCAACACAGATCTTGTATGGAGCACCAAACGTTGTCAATATACTTGGAACAAACGATAGCACATTTTCAACTTAGGGAGCACTTCAGATTGCTGGAGGTGTCGGAGTTGGGAAATCTTTGTATGTTGGTGGTACTTCATCACTCCAATCATTCTCGGCTACTGGAGGAGTGTTGACAGGTCCATTGCACTAGGCGCGCCCGTGAATGCAACAGACGCCGTGAATAAAAACTATACTGACTCCACGTTTGCAACGCAAAGCAGTTTAGCGACAACCAACAGTAACGTAACCGCATTGACAAACTCGCTCCCAACGACTATCTATTCTAATTTAAAAACTGACATTCTTGAGTCTTCTGGGTTAACAATTACCTTGAATGATCCGAACAAGACGCTTACAATTGGATACAATTCGACAATACTAACAAGCCAAACTTATGCTGATGGTCAATTTGCAACAATACCAAATCTGTCAACAACCAATTCAAATGCAACGGCTTTGACTACACGAGCTTTGACCACACAACAACAATCTACTCTAATCTAAAAACGGACCTCGTTCAGTCTTCCGGCTTGACTATTACCTCAGATGATACAAACAAGACGCTTACAATTGAATACGACAGCACTGTTATAACAAGTCAAAGTTATGCGGATGGTACCAATTGCGAATCTGGCAACAATCCATTGCGAATCTGGCAACAATCAATTCAAATGCTACCGCTCTGACAACACGCTTTTCCACTGCCGAGACAAACATCACAAATCTTGGAAGCACCAAACAAAACAATCTAACATTCTCATCTTCTTTTAGCGCTTCAGGAGTTAACATTGGACTTTCTCCTACGCAAAGTTCATTAAACTTGACTCCGACAGGAACTGGGATCTTAAGTCAGTTTATTGGAAGCGGTACTTCACAGACGTCTCTTTACTTCAAGAACACTACGAGCGGTATTGGCGGCTATGTCGGTTTAGACGGAAATGGATTGGCAGCATTCAATCAAGATGCAATGACAATTTTAGCAACCGGGTCTAAGCCTATCCAGTTAATAACGCAAGGAGGCAGTGTTAACATACCTCAAACTCAGGATAGCACCGCTCCAAACACCGGGGCGCTTCAAGTCTATGGAGGTGTTGGAGTCGCAGAGTCTCTCGCTGTCGGCGGCAATGTAACAATTGCAGGCGCAACAGACGCTTTAACAGCCGCATCAGGCGCGTTACAAGTTTTGGGTGGAGTCGGCATTGCCAAATCGCTCTTTGTTGGGTCTTCTGTGAATCAAGCCACAAGCACCATTTTGGACTCAACAACGGCTGCATCTGGAACAAACGCGACAAGTCTTCAATACAATTCCATAAACGCGCAAACTTTGACTGCGACAAACACAGGTGTGATAAGAACAAATGCATTAGCAATTTACATCTCTGGTGCTCCAACGCTGCTACAAACACTACAATAACTAATCCTTATGCGCTTCAGGTTGCAAGTGGAAATTGTTTGCTGAACAGAGGCTTGATTGTAAATGGTTTATCTACAATTTCAGGTGGGATACAATTGCTGAACACAACAGATGCATTTTCTTCTATAAGTGGCGCCCTTTAGGTTGCAGGCGGGATAGGCATGAACAAATCTCGTACCATTGGAATTAAATCAATGACTGATACAAATGCTGGCTTTCAATTGACAGCTTATGGGCGAGACAACTTACAGCTGTTTCTTGACATGTATGATAACGGCAGTGGAAACGCATACGCAGCAGATGGGAGCGCTTTTCGAATGTACAAAACTGGGGGGCATCTTGTTTTTGCGGGTGGAGCGGGCTATAGTGTTGGTCAAATCATATCTCCACCAAACATCTTAGCACTGAGTCGAAGTACAGTTGTTATTTACACAACAACAGAGGGAACAAAGGCATCATCAGCGGTTCTACAAGTTGCAGGAGGCGTCTCGGCTACGAGTTTCTTGCCAACCAATCCTCACTTCTTTACAGCAGCAGCCTCCGCCACTCAGTCACTTACAGCCAACACACCAAATAGGTTACTGTTCCAGCGAACCCTTGCATGCAGGAACCTCAACGATAGTTACACATACTCTTTGTTCACACTGTCGGTAACAGGTTGGTACCAAATGACCGTGAACCTGAATTTTTCAGGTTTCACAGGCGCCAATTATATTACTATAAAGTGTATTAGTTCAAGCGGATACGGTTTTTCAAATGTGGCTTCACTTTACGTACCAGGGTTGTCCAGCACTGTCACCAGTTCAGTATGCTTCACTTGGTTTGATATCGTCACTGCCGGTACTCCCGTCTCCATTACGGCGAGCCCAACTGCAGCATGTTTTTGAACGTAGCGGTAGCCCTTTGTCAATTCACAATGACGTTGATGAGTGGCTAATCAAATAAATGAAAGAATGAATAATGAAGCTTTCGGATAGTTTGGAGGTTCCAAGTGTGTGAAGTGTGTGCAAGTTTATGAATTTTTGGTGTAAATGCTACGGCGGCGGCAGTTGATTCGGCAGTACCATAGATCCAGGCGGCCTTATTATACAAGAAAGCAGGGCTTACATAAGCCTACTAACGCTATATAAAGAGCTGGGCTTACATAAGCCTTGCGACACCAAGCACATCGATGTGCGGCACCATTTCATCAGAGGGAAGATTGCCAACGAAGCCATTGTTGTCAAGTACAGGTTGAAGCCTACTGCGGACATGGCCGCCAACATCATGACGAAGCCTTTATCAAGGCCTGCTTTCGAGAAGCACAAGGACACCATGGGTATCCGGCGTCTCAACACAAGCAAAGACATGGAGGCCAACTTCATCAGCAACAACTCTCACTTGAGGGAACTGTTGAGTGAAACAGGCGAGAACGGACAAGTCCTCACTTCAGAAGGCGCAGTTCTCCACTAGACTAAGTTTAGATAGCTCTCACTTTTTGTCACTCTTTCTTCTTTACTCTTCTTTCTGTTTCTACTTGGACAAGCTCCGGTTATCCCCGGATTGTATGGATGGCTGCGCCATGCAGCCAAGACCAGCCAAACGCCAGCGGCCGAACCGAGACCTCTGGAGAGGGACGACTTCCAGGATATAAAGCCCCCAGTCGGCATCCCCCTCCCTCTTTTTCTTTAAGGACTTTCACAATAACACGGCAGAGCTTACACCGTATACATTCTACACCGTAACGTTATCATCTACCAGTCTTGTCATCCTTCCGAGACACCAATCCGGCAGCCAACTCCTGCGAACCAAGCACGTCGGTCTTTCCTCGGGGAACTCGTCGGTCGTCGTCACTCCCCGGCGTTGACCACAGCAGTACCTGGACTTCCAAGCAAGACAATTAGCAACAATTTCTGGCACATTCACTCGCCCTTTGGGGACTCCAGAAGGTGTTCAAACAATGTTGCCGTCAACAGTGCCGAGCACTCCCACAAGTGCTCCACAGGGAAGGGGTCCATCCCCTAACCCTATCGGTACCGCGCTATAGTACCGACGCTTTGGGCACAAGCCCTGGCTGGCGGTAACTACAAGAAACCATGGTACGGGTATGACCATACGGCAGTGGCCAACCAGAGGCCGTGACGACAAGCTGGTAAAGTCACCAACACCCCGTGATTTGACAACTTAAGGAGTCGTAAGTTGCCTATAAATCCAACTTTGAAACCCCCTACTATGGAACATCTATTCGTCTCTGATGTTGCAAGATGCAACGAGTTTCCTCCTCATACGATCATGTGACAAGAGAGACTGAGAGAGGAAATGCAAAGATGCGAAAAGGCGGAAAGATCACAAAGGGAACAACCCGAAAAAAATTGAAGTTGCCTGGCAAAAACCACAACTGAAAGAAAAAAAGCACCAAATCGGAACTGACTGACTGCCGTCACTGCCGTGTAGATTGCTCTCTCGCTCCTGCACATGACTGAGCAAAACATGTCTGACTCTTCTACGCCCTTTATTGCCGCATACTCTATAAACGACCGCGTTGTTCGTCCCGTTTCCGCCACCGTCAACTCGTTGCAAAGGGGAAACGCGCAACGACCAGCCTCAGAAGTCCTATCACAGTTCAAGAGTCCGGAGGCTGAAGGTAAAAACGGTTGAAAGTCTCCGTTCGTTGATTCTCCAGCCCAACGCTTTTCTGCTTGATCCTACGCAGCAATCGATCGATGGTTCGAGGATCTGTCATACTACGTGAGTGAATGAACCCACCCCTCAAGATCCTACGCGGTGGAGTGTTCACCCGCGAACCTGCTACTGGGATTTGCAGGAGCAGACACTCGAGCAAATGGCCAGGGCAAAGCTGGACGACAACTTCTGCGAGGAATTAAAGTAAGGACGGAAGCGAAGAAAGACTGCATCAGGGGAAATGTCAGTAATTCCTACTTATTCCACTCCAAGGCATATAGAACAATGGTTTGGCGTCCTCTCGCAACCTGTAGGTGAACTCGGACCTGCACTATTTAGCCTTGTATAGTGATCTTTTGTTTATTGTTTTCATTGACCACAAAGTCTCTCTCTTGCTGTATCCAGGAACGTACGACAGCTCTGTATAGCTTGCTGCAAAAGGCCAACGGGGTGCAAATCCGATTCTTCATCACGGTTTTACAGCAAATGGCACAAAAGGATCCGACCACAGGTGTCGTGCCCGCTCCCGATCAGATTGGAAAACCATATGCTCTGGATGGTGCGCGCTACAACCAGACCAGAGGTAGTCGCAACCCGAAAGGACCTTTCGGCCATATCCTAACTTCGACCTTTTTAGTCCACTCGATGCCCCCTCGAGTATCCTCATCGACCACGGCGCCTCAACATGTACTCATATCTCCACCGGATACGGATCGTGACGGGTTCATCGTGGATGCACGTGCAACACAAAGACTCTTCGATCGCAACAGCGCAACCATCGCCCGGGAAACGGGCAGAGAGGCAAGCAAGGATTATGTCGGATACCAGTATCAGATGAGAGCAGCATCACCTACGCCTTCATCATCACATCACCCGCACATGCCGCCCCTCGCGAGACCCCAGACACCCGTAGACGAAGCCATTGCATCGGCAGACTGGAGCTTAAACCCTACTATCAGGGCTCCTATTGCGAGGCCAGGGGGCGGCCTAGGCAACGGCACGTTCTCTCCTGTACTCGGCGTTCACGAGGATGTAAACAGTATCACGCTGCAGGCACCTCGCTCTCCCTATGGCAGGCCCCTCTCCCCGCGCCCCATGTCACCGGTCATCCTTAGTCCGCCGGCCAATGACCGGAGCTGGGCCCACATTGACAGCAGGCCTCGAACTCCAAATAGCCAGTATGCCCGCAGCGATTACGGACACAGCGATTTTGGTCACAGTGACGACGGGGCTGGGGGGCATTACGATCGGAATGGGATGCACGGTGCACACAAAGAGAAGGGCAAGATTCCCGAAAGTGTGGATATTGAGGCTTTGAATGGTATGTCATTACCATGAATGCTAGGACTTGCGTCTGATATTTGTCCTGAAGCTTGTTTGCATGCTGGCTCCTTAGACATTCCCAGCTGGCTGCGAAGTCTCCGTCTTCACAAGTACTCCGAGACGTTCGATGGGATGCACTGGAAGGACATGATTGTTCTGGACGACTCTGCTCTGCAGGCCAAGGGCGTTGGCGCATCGGGCGCTAGGAAGAAACTCTTGAAAGTCTTTGAATTGGTTCGGCAGGATCTAGGTGCCAAGAACATCAAGTACTGATTTGATCTGCCAGCTCTTTCTCATAAATTTCGGGAACTTCTTCGGAACAGAAACAAGCCTGGAACTCCTATGCTATCCTAGGTAGTCACATACTCTGAGGCACCCTCAAGGCGGCTGTGATGCAGGATATCGCTGCATTCCCTTTCAATTTAAATAATAAATCCGTATTCGGCGACTATCACTAGCCGCTGGGGGCCCTAATGACCATCGATAAATCGGGCGGCAAGCGCGCTCGTACCGTGATCAAGTCTTCGTCGAGCATCTGCCACAGCTGGTCTACAACCTCGTAACCCACGTCAACATGTACTGATGCATTTCGCAGCATCTTCGTTCTTTGCGCGCGCATCCTTTTACGAACAGCGATTCTTCGACATCATTGACTTCTTACTGCGCATTCTGAGTTCTCGCATCAAGCTCCTTTTCCTCCAAGAAAAGTTGACTGGTTGTCCTCGATCGAAACCCCTTCCCTCGTGCATAAAGCTTCGACTTGTTTTAGTCTCGCCAAGCGTCCGAAAGCTGCCTTTCGATGTACTTTCACTGGAAATGGTGGTAAAATACGACCTCATACTTTGCGAGCACGTCTTTGCTGGTGATCAGAGAAGTTGGGAAGGGGCTGTGTATCGGAGTTGAAAAGCTTCGATATCGCCAAGGACCGCCTTTGGAGAGGGGTTCAAGACGTCGTCCGAACCAGGCTCTGCTTGAAAGCACTCGAACGCCATCGTGTAATTGCTGAGTGATGATGGTGACGACAAAGCAGGGAACGTAATGAGCATCCCAAGGTATGGAATGAGGAAGTCGGGACTGAGCTCGGCCGCGATATCTCGACCCCGCACTCGCGCCCCACATTGAAATATTTTCCTGCCAGCAGGATCTTTTCCTGAAGCAACGCAAGAAAGCTCGGTACGCAGTCCACCCGCAGCGTGTACCGCTGCGCTCAATGAACATCATTATAAGCTCCCGTCAGATTCTCCTCCTTGCTTACCGGGTGACTGGATGACCATGAACTTGTCGTTTGGGTGAAAGATTTCTCCCGTGTGAATCCACAACGAGAGAAAAGCATTTTATGGGACCGTCGAGGTTGATAGCAGTTGATTGTATAGGGCCTTCAGAACTGGGTCTCTGTTGACGGAAAGTGGTCGTTATCGCCAAGATTAGCAATAGATGTGCGCGGGTGCAGGTTTCCGGCGTACTCGCTATACGATAGAAGCCTCTGACTTAACACGCTCAGCACCAAGCTTTCACCACCAGTAAAGTCGGGCATTTTTGAGGGCAGCGGCGGATGACTACTCCTGAGGTCAGGTTGCGACTTGATTCTCTGGTGATATTGCAACGCGCGGTTCCGAGTCAAGTGCGAGACGCTCCGCAACATAGATCGCGTTGTTCACGGAGACCAGTCCTGACATGGTTCTCAGAGATGGATGCAGATAGAACCAGAGCTTCTGTAGAGTAACGTCTGGAGCGGAAAGAGCTTCGTGTGCCAACTGAACTACGAGAAGAAGATGATTCTGCAAATGCACGCTTGCGCCAGCTTTCTGAATCTTTTCAATGCAAGGAGGCGTACCTTGATGAGCTCCGTTATGGTGGCAGCAAGCGCGTGATGCACTCGCTATCTATGAAATGCACGATAGGAAAAAGATGTAGGGGCAGAGGTAGTATTTGGCTGACCAGCTCGGATGTCGAGGGATCTTAGAAAACAATGTAAATGTACGGGACAAGGTGATGAGCCCCACGCGTCCTGCTCACCCATTCCGGGATGGAAGGCAAACCCGATCGTGCCGGGTTCATTGTGCAGTTGCCTCTGGTCCGTTTCGTGAATCCAACGGACTATGTACGAACCATCGATTCCCTGAACGACAGTGAGGTCGGGGGAAGCGAAAGAGCGTGCAGGCGGTGTGCAGAGCGTGCCTCACCATCAACGCATACAGCAGGTCGTTCAAGACAGTCTTTTCATCAAGCCTCTCGGTTTTGACCCTGACGTGACTCCCTGTTCTGTCGGACAAGGGCGGTGCAAGGGTGCCCTATGTTGAGGCAGGAAAGTCGAGCCGAGCTGCTCATTGAAAGATTCGGAAACATGTGCTGCTCGCACGTTGATTGGATGAGCTTTGCTCGGTTGCGCTCCTTTGACGGGCTGCCCGACGCGGCCCGCGGGCGCTCTGCTAAAGGTTTGGTCCTGCATCTGTCGGATCAGCCGTTCTGCTTTTCTTTCCGATGGTACTGGGACTCGCCTTCAAGCTGCTGCCTCGGCTTACCTGCCGTACTCTTTCCCCCAGGCCATGCCAAGGGGGAATCGTTGGCCGAGCGGAGCTCGCGGTAGCTGCTTGCGGGCGTCCGTACGAAGGTAGAGCCGTCCATGGTATCGCACGTCAAAGAGGTCCCGGTGGTCGAGGTCCCCAGTGCCTCCCGGAAAGTACCATTGCGTTCGTCCGCGTGGTGATGATCGCCAATGATGATGCCGCAGCTGCCGCCGTTGTGTTTAGAAGTCGAGGTCAAAGTCCGCAGGGTGATTGCGTACAGCGGGCTAAGACAGTCCGGCTCTTTCGGACGGAGAGACTGGACGAGAAAGGATGCCGTGTGAGTCATTTGTACTACTTTACTTAGAAGCCCGTGCAAGCTCAGCGACTTCCTCTCTTCCCCCTCCCACATTCTCTCTAGCTCCATCCCAGAGCACAGTTCTGCATTACCGACCATATCCATCCTCTACGTTACGATCTACGTTACGATCTACGTTACGATCTACGTTACGATCTACGTTACGATCTACGTTCCGATACGTACCAGAAACTCACAGTTCTGTCAGCTCTGGAGTCCCGAGGAAGTTCCGTTACTGTAAGCTCTCCACCGTAGTTCGCGACCCAGTATCGTCTACTGCTGTGCTTACCATCTGCGTTCCCTGCATAGACATCCATCCATCCATCCTCCACCCGTCCACCCCTCCGTCCATCCACGCTGCTTGAGAGTCTGCCCTCGTGTGTACACCTAGCAGTTAGAGTCTGCCAGCACGGATCTCTGAAGTATACTTCCGACTTCCCTCTGCTTCAGACTATCTCAGGGAGTTACCATATCGACTTCTGCCGTGGGTCTTCGCCCGCAGCAGTTAAGGCTTTGGACAAGGCACTGAGTGGCATCCGCCGCACTTTGCTATACCTGTTCCGAGCCAGTCTTTGCCGTCGACGCTCCCACGCCGTCCACACAGCAGCACAGCAGCACAGCAGCGACCTCGTCATGAAGCGACGTCGCTCTCCCATCGAGATTGAAGGAGAACCACGCCCTCGCTCTCCCACCCCAGTCCTGGACGCGAGGATCGCAGCACCCCTCGAAACTGAGGTGAGGCCTCGTATGGAATCGTAAGCCATATAATTCCTTACTAACGCCTTTCGACCCCACCGACAGACTGAGAGCCCAGTCGACAACCCAGCTCACGACGACGACGAAGAACACGACAACTCTGTCTACGACGAAGAAGACGACGACCTCTTCTACCACGACGAGGAAAACGACAGCCCAGTCGACAACCTGGCTCACGACGGCGACCCTCTCTACGACGAGGCCGAGCAGCGCCGTCTCAACGATCTTCTCTTGGAAGAGGAGCAGCGCGCTGCGTGGTTCGACGACCTACTTCCGCACTCGGACGACGGTTTGCAGTTCGACTACCCATATGGAGGGCTAGAAGAATGTGAGTCTCTCTCATCTGTCCTCTATCGCATACACTACTGACCTCCTTACTTCTCTAGCACCGCCCAAGAAGCACTCCACTCGCAAATGCTCTCTACGTTCGGTCCTTCGAGATGCTGATCAGCATCTACCCGTCATCCTCAACTACATTCGAACCGTTCAGGACCTCGCACGCCACGCCACCTTCCTCATCAAGTGGTGGATAGTGAACCCGTACCTCCCCTTTCCCGTCCTCACCACGGAGAAGATCACCCATTACATCGAGATGCTCAACTCTCCAAGTTCTCAGCGAAACACGCAAGAACGCGTGGTCGTCGACTGGTATATGACCATCTTCGGACTCCAGCACCACAGATTGAAGGAATGTCATCAGCAAGTAAGTGACCGAATGTACCCTTCATCCTTCCTCTCTTGTCACTCACACTGTATTTAGGCTCTGTACCTTGCCGAGAGTATTCGCACCAACCTCGAGGTCAACGTCCAGGAGCACATGTACGCCAAGGTGATGGAGTATGTCAACCGACAGCTGATGGTAAGTTTTCGAGGCGAGGATGGACGCAGGGACAGAAGGGCGACGCCAAAGGGGGCGCGGGGAACGGCGAAGGGGGTGGGCAAGGGAGAACGAGCAATGTGACGTCTCATCTGATCTCATCCTTTAGCTCAAGACGGTCGTCAAGTACCTCAGCAAGGACAAGACGCCAGCTGGCAAGCACCGTCTCCAAGAATATCGATCTCGTGTGCGCGTACTCAAGGAGGACATTCGACATGGTGTCATCCCGGACGCGACAAGGCTGCCTGTCGAACGTCGTCTCGCAAGGAAGTTCCTCAGTATCCTTCCGGCCGAGAGACTCAACGATGACTTTGACCTAGGGTTGGACCTTCACAAGGCTCCGGAAGCCTACGTTGAGGCATACTGCAAGCTGAACCGATTCTACGAAGCCATGGAGTACCCACTCTTCAACGCTCTCCCCCTCCGTCGAACGCACGTGCAATCAAGTGTTGTAGGATGGGCTAGATGAAGCCAAGGTGTTGGAGTTGAACCAAGCACCCGGCAGGGCCACGGTACGTGTAGGGGGCGGGGAA
>JADGJA010000691.1:0-12468 GCA_027596035.1 Thoreauomyces humboldtii | reverse complement strand
CACGGCAGCAGTACTCCCCCCCCCCGCCCCCACGGTCCTCTGGTCCAATTCTTCAGTTGCAACTTCACTTTTGGACTTACCGCGCAAACTCCGCTCGCATTCTCAACTCGGCACCGATATCCTTTACGGAGGGCTCGTTGTGTGCCGGCATTCACATCAGCACGTTCAGCATGACGCTCGACAACACCAACGCTGAGGAGTTCCTCACAGAGTATATCGACTGTGAGTAGTACCCACCTTCCGCTGCCGGGGCTGGCTTTCTCCCTCGCTTGTCTTCTTCCTGCTGAGTCTCACCTTGAATTTACCATTTCCTGTGTAGCTATATCCAACCTGCCCTCTGAACTCGCTTTCAACATGTCGCTTCTGCGCTCTCTCGACGAGTCCTTTTCCTCCTCCGTCGAGTCCATGCGACACAACTCGCGCTCGTACGCCGCCATCATGAAGATGCGAAAGACTCCCACCACGTCAGGCGCCGTGGTCATAGGGGCCGAGGACGACGCCAGGGGAGCCCTCCTCGGATACCGATCGGACTACAGGGACGCCATCAACCACGCAGAGCGCAAGGTCGAGGCCAGCCAGAGGGTCCTCGAGATGTTCCACGTCAACGTGTCGCGGCTGGAGAAGAAGATCGAGAAGATGGAGATGGAGGAGGTCCTGCAGCAGCAGAGCTCCAGCAGGAAGCGGAGACCGCGGCCTTCCGGAGGCTCCTACAACGACGACTCCTCTCGGAGGCGAGGAGGTGGGGCTGCCGCCGTCGCTGCCGCAGCCGCGGCCGCAGCAGCAGCAGCAGCAGCAGCAGCGGCATCTCTCACTCCCAACGGCACCTCGCCGTCGTCCGAGGACGAGATCCTTTACTGCATCTGCAGGCAGGTCTCGTTCGGGGACATGGTCGGCTGCGACAACCCATCGTGTCGCATCGAGTGGTTCCACTACCCTTGCGTTGGCCTCGTCCATCCACCGAAGGGAAAGTGGTATTGCTCGACCTGTCTGGACGCAGGAGTCGGACGGGCAGTCAACCTGCCTCTCGCTGCTGCCGCAACCCCGGTCGCCTCCACCACCACCACCACTCCTGCCGGCTCGACACGACACAAAAAGTCATACTCGGACTTTAGCCTGTTCAGCGACGCGGACGATGACGTTTCCGGGTCACCGACTCCTGGACATCGTAACGTCGACGAGGAAGAGGATCTCATCGACGTTGAGGAGACGGGCGAGGACGGGCACGATCGAAAACGCATCAAGGTCAGCCTGAACCTCTCGTCCTCGGCGGCAGCCGCCAGCGCTGCTCGAAAGGAGGGCGCCGGCGCAGCGCGGAGGAGAAAGAAGATGGAGGCCAGGCAGAAGAAGACCTATTAGAAAGTTTCGCCTGCCACCCGTTCGCCCGATGGCCCTCCGTGGAGCCCGTTCATACCTCACCCCGTCTTCTGCTTCCTCTTTTCGGCGTATTTTCTACAGTTTGGAAAGCGTATAGATGCTTCACACACCACACACACACACACACAAACACACACATCCCATACATATCACTCTTTCAATACTGATGCAACCCTCATTTTTGGATCTCAAAATAATATCCTTTCCTACAATACAGTTGTGCGCAAGCTTCTTGTGCGGCAACATCAGTTTCACAGGTTTTTCCTTAATTCATAAATTAAAAATCGTACGGGGTATGCTACGGTGCAGTGTTGTGACAGATTGAGGTTGTGTGTTGCAGAAGTAGAGCTCATATCCCCAGCTCAAGCTCGTCCAAGCGATTCTGAAGTTTCCTCCGCTCGCCCTCTTCGAGGACGCCCGTGAGTCGTTCCCTCAGCGCCGTGATCTGCCTCTGCGTCCTGAGCTCCTCCTCCTGATCCCGCCTCAGACTCAGGTACGTGGCCTCGGTGATGCGCCCGCTCAGGAGCAGCATCTCGAGCGAGTCCACGTTCTCGTAGGGTCCCTGAGCCTGCATGGCCTTGGAGTTGACCGCTCCCGACTCGAGCCGCGACGGCAGGCCCACCTCCATGCCGACGGGGAGGAGACACGCGAGGGGAAAGACGCCCGCAGTGGAGGTCATCTCGTTGTGACCAAAGGCGTACCCGTCGTCGTAGGCAAGACGGACCGATACGACGTCTCCGGGACGTAGCTCGAGCTCGTCGCCCACGGCCGGCTTGTACGCGTGGATGACCGTGAACCGTTGCGTGATGGCGGCGTGGTCCGAGGACGACGTTCGGGATCGGAGGGATCGGTTGGCGCCGATCATGCCGGGGGGATCGTAGCTGTTCCCGCGAAGATCCCCACGATCCGCGCCGCTCGCTCCGGCTGAGGCTGCGGCTCCGGCTGCGGCTGCCCCTGCTGCTCCTCCCGCCGTGGCGGCCAGAGCAGCGTCGCCTGTCGCGGCGCTCGTCGAGCTGTCTTTTGCGTTGGTGCCCACGGCGCTCCGCAACTCGGCCGCGTTGGTCGCGTCCGGTCGTCGGGCGGGTCGGACGGAGAGGTTCATGACGCCCTTTCTTTCGGCCATCGACGGGACCGCGTCGGCTCCCGACGCGGGAACTCCAACGGCTTGCTCCTCCTGCCCTTCAACAATTTTCTTCTGTACTTTCGACTTTCGCCGCCACCAGCAGAGGGCACCTGCCAGCAGCAGCGAAACAACCGCCAAGGGTACCAGAACGGAAAGCAGTATGACTACAGTCATGCTCTTCCCGTTCGACGCAGCCTGCTGGGCCGTCACGAACGCCGCGGCAACGGCGACAGTGGCAAGCGAAAGACCCGTTCCTGGATCGTAGGTATTGTTGATGATGCCGGTGAAATACGGAGCCATTGCCGAGACGGCATCCACCCAGAACGGTGCCGCGGCCGCCGCGGGAAGGCTGAACGGCACGAGGTTGCCCAGCAGTGAGCAGTTTACAGCCGCGCACGTCGCGGCATCTGCGATGGAGCTATTTTATCAGCACTCCACGTACGTACAAGTACTAGCAGTGTACCTGACTGATTGCGTACCTTGACTCACAGCCGTCAGTGTGGGTAGTGCCCCAAACTTTAACGCCCTAGCCTTCTGCACGTCCGGACCAGTAAGGTACAGCAGCGCCAGCGCTACCTTCGTATCGTTCTGATATCCCGCTCGAGTCATAGCAAGATGATAGCCTCCCTGGACCGACACCATGGGAGACACTGCCGCAGGGTTGTTTCCCGAAACAATCGAAAAGGTCCAGCCTTTCGCAGCAGCTGCAAAAGCCTTGGTAGTCTTTTGCATGGCGGACGCTTTCCCCCGAAAGAAGAGACTCTCCCCTGACAGCCAAGCTGCCAGGGCGCTCCCCCCGTCGTACTGCAATGCGCGGTCCGCGATGAAACTAGAGTTTTTGATCCATGACTGGTAGCTCGTGAGAAGGGCACGAGTGCTGGGAGTGTCGAATGTAGCCTGTTGCGGATATTTAAGAAGAACTGTAGTACTGTCCGTGTAGAACCACTCGGCAAAAAGCTCCACGATGTCAGCACCTGACAGAGGTCATGTTAGTAACGTCAGACTATAGAAAATAGGAGAGTTCGGACTCACCATTCAAACCTCCAACGAAGCACTGCAGGGACCGATGCGTTGGGGCCTCTCCCGCGAGCACAATTCCGCACGCCGTCTTCATGTCCGTGTACCCAGCGGGAAGCGTTAGGTTGTACTTTGTGAGCAGATCTTGCCGAGCGTACACGACTGAGTAGTCGGCCCACATTGGCACGGCAAGCACGCTGCTGTGGACTGCATTGTTGAGCACCGCGCTAGGGTCCTCGTCCAAGGTGCGCTGCCGAAGGTCGCTCGCCGTTTGGGGGGAACCTGGTTGATCCTGCAGAATGTCGTAAAAGCAGTGCGGGAATTGGTTGATCCATGGCGTATCGATTGCCACGATGTCGTAGGCTTGGTTGGCAGACAGCACGAGCGGATTGATGACGGAAAAGTAGTCGGTTGCGTCCGCACTGGCCTGAACGGAAATCGGTGAGAATGGAACCGCCCCTCGCCATGACAAAAGCCTGCGAACTTACGGGAGGCTCCAAATCCACGTTGATCCTGATACCCGTCTGAGCTTCGAACGTAGCTGAAAGCTCGGAGTAGTGGGTGAGCTCGTCCGTGGCGGAGTCGTCGAAGAGGGGTTTGAGGAGGACATTTACTTCAGAGGGAAAGAGAGAGTTAGCACTCTCGAAGTAGTTTCGTCTCCCCAAATAACACTTTGGCCGAAGCAGGTACCATCTTGGGCGCCTTGCGGGCCGAGCTCTCCCTGGACGCCGCCGACAGCGAAGCAACAAAGTATCGAAGCGCAAAACAGGTCGGACCAGGATACTGCAGCCGTTCGCCTCCGTGCGTCATGGCGACTGAACCGCGTAGAGGGTGGCGAACAGGACAAGGAGTCCCTGTATGCGGTGAGGGATGTCGTAGCCTGCCTCCTACCCCTTCTCCGCTTGTAAAGACATTGCTCTGACATTGACTAGTCAGACGGTTGTCGACCGAAGGGTGGTGGTCCCCTCGGATTCCTATGGGACTAAGCGAGTCACGAGGAGGGAGAGGATGCTATGGAATCGAACGCGATGAAGAGGTTTTGGGAAGCTTGGTGGTGGGTACTGTATGCGAGGAGAGAGACGGAGAGAGAGAGAAAGTCAGACGACTCTAAGAGACAAGCGGCGGACGGGTCACAGCCACATCATGATGAACTCTAAAACTTTCTTGATAGTACTGTACGGTACAAATCCCGTATCGCAACTGTGTGGGGCATAAAGCGGGGACCATCTGCGACCTACTACTCCAGCAGGGGTGTTCGAGCACCCTCCTCACTCTCGAAGCGTATTATGAAGATCTTATCCAAAATTAAAGAGTTTTACATATATGCCATCAAACGGAGATAGCAGGCGATCATATACAATAGCGGGATCCGGCTTAGTACGCCAAAAATAAGTAGACTATACCCTTCGTTTCTGAAGCTAATTGTGTGCGATGGGGAAAGAAACCATAGTTGATCACTCTCTTCCAGCAGGAAACTGTACCGTGGGTGCTGGACGGAACGAGGTGGAAGGAGGGATCGGTTGCGAAGGTCGCTTGCTGTCCGAGAACCAACCGGACTCTTTCGCCCAAATGTATCCGCCGACAAAGAGACCAATCATGGTGAACGAGGCGATGAAGAAGGACGTCAGGTCCGCTTCTTCGTCGTCGGGGTCTTCCGGTGGGGCTCCCGGAACCAGCACGTTGATCCTGACGAAAAAATGGCCAAGGCTCAGTCATGCGGACGGTGGAAACGAAATGAACGAAGGACACCTTTCCTCACCCTAGCATGCCCGTTATGGCTCCGAGAGGAACCAAGAGTGTCACGACGGCCGTCATCTTGCGAGCGAGCTCCCCCGCGCGCTTGGAAGCTGCGTTGAGGCAAAGACTGATCTCCTCCAGGTATTCCGAGTGACTTCGTGTGAGCATCTCGTCGTAGTGTCGTAGCCGCTGGATGTCGGCCACAGCCCGGTCCTGCAGAACAGAATTGAACATCGTCAATGAACGAAGCCCTTCTCCGATGGTTCCATCGATGCTTTACCAAAAGGCTGTCAAAATAGAGACATAGCTCGCTGCCCCAAAGATCCCGACTGGAAGTCTTTGCACCCTTTTTGCCAGCTCCCTTCAGCACCCTCGCCTTGTCGATCATCAATCGTAATAGCATGGTGTTCCGCTTGCGGGCGGCATGCATCCTTTGAAGGACTTCGTTTCCCCTCTCAGCCTCTTCGTCGTCTTCCCAACCGTAAAGAACAAGGTCCTCGATTTCGTCAGCCTCATGTTCCACATCATGAATCAGCACGTCCAGGGCGTCCAGGATCTCCGCCACGAGCTGGAGGAAACGGCCCAATATTTGAGACGGCTGTCCAAACAAATCCCCAGCTCCAGCACATACCAAGTAGCACACCCAAGCTGTATGGAAATACGTATGCCCTTGGCTTTTCTCCTGTATCCGGGAGAGCCGTTGCACGGTGACCGGTATTTGCGGTAAGGGATCCATGTGAAAGCTGAGAATGCAGCGCGGAAAGACCAGGATCCAGATCATGGTAGTGCCGAGGTAATTTGGGCTGTCCTCGAAGAGATCCACGGTTCTGACAGCCATGCAAATATAATCGCTGTAAGCATCACACTTCTCCGTCTGGTAATCCCCCGAGAGGATGTCCTGCATCGTCAGCGGGTGAATCGAAAAGACCTTCAAAAAAAGCCCAAGAGGCAGACATCAGCTGATAGAGTTGAAAGTCACTTCTGGATCCCCCGCTAAACTACCTTGCTTATCAATTCTGTTTCCTCCGGTGTTGGGTGGTGAATATCGATCCAAAAGTTCCCGGCTGTCGCCTGGTCACGCAACCAGCGCCCATCCTCTCCTGCAAAATCCTGGGCAGCGTCAGTTCCCCGAGTCGTCGCGAGCTCGTCCCATGCATGTGTACCTGAAACCTCTTGGCTCTCACAACACCGGTACTCGGCGAATAGAAAGTACACTGTGGTTCTGCGAGATCATGGTACTTTCGAGAATGATGGGTCAGGTTTCGATTGGAAACAGAGACAGAGACACGGACCAAAAGCACTTACTTTGTCTTGATGCCTTGATGAGTGTGGCCATGTAGGACCCTCGAACGCGAGGGCGGACGACGTCGTGTAGGTGGTATGACTTTCCAAAAATCCGGCCTCGAGATGCGAGAAGTCAAAACACCATTCGCGTTCGTCCTCGTCCAACGTTTCCACGTCTTCGGGATCCTCCGTGCTATGGAGGAGATTCCTATCGAGTTGAAGATCGACCGCGTCGTTCTCCGTCTCTCCTCCTATCCGGCGAAGCAGCCAGTCTGCTCCTTTGGCCTCAAGCTCGTCGTCTGAAGACTCGGCCAGAGCCGCCTGACCTTCGTGAAAAAGATCCACCTGGCTGAACCTGTTGTCCGACGCCTGCGACGATGCGACAGACGCGGCGATAGCACCGGCCCCATGATACTCCGGGATCGAGTATTGACGTGCGTGGCCTCTGACGGGCTTGTAACCACGGATCTTCGAGATGTCATCGGTCGAGAGGGTCCCAAACTGCGGTTCCTCTGGCGGCTTGCGAGCCAAACAGCTGTACGACCGGGACATCCTATCCCTGTCCGCGGCAGAGGTGCGAGGGCTCGCTCCTGGCCGGGTAGCCAGGAAGACGGGCGGGATGTTATCGTCGTCTCGCATCTCGGAGTGGCAACGTCGCGGCCTTGGAGACGAAACGCTTGGACAACGGGTCAATGTGGGCCTGAGGGATTCCGGAATCCTGACGGTGACGTGCGCGACAGCCGAGCCGCGAAGGAGATGTGTCCTCTCATCTGGGGTATCGGCACCGATTGCACCGCCATTGTCGCTTGAACGAGAAGATTGGGACCTTGGCGAGTCACTTTGTCGTAGGGGCGTCAGGGTTCCGATAGCACACTGGAGAGAAGGCCTTCTCGGTGGGATGCTGGTAGTGATGGACGAGGGGGCGAGTGTGGCCAAACGTTGTGTGAGGAGTGACGACGAGGCAGTGTGAGGTGTCGAGGATGATGACGACGAGGTGCAGGACGTGGGCGTGTGCATCTGAAGTGAGAGACGGAGCGACTGAAGGTCGTCGGGCTCGAGGGACGCCGACCTGTCTTCAACACTAAAGGTCAGGGGATATGGAAACGTGCTGAACGACTGTATGCAAATGGCCATGACGGGGGGGAGTTCCCCCACGCGCATGGGTTGCACAGCGCATGGGTTGCGATGGGTCACATTTAATTTGGCTCTATTCGGCACACATTTCTTAAATCATACTCGAATCGAAAAGGGTTCCTCCAAAAGGGTTCTCAACATGTCCGGTGCACTCTTCTCAACTGGCAGCCAGCGGTGTTCAGTCGGAGCATACTGTACAGTGCACACTCGCCCTCGCCCTCGTTACCGTGTTACTTGTACAAGAAGGGCGTTACGTTTTCTGGTTGCGGGACTTGAACCAACTACAAGGAGCATCGGCCCGCTGCTGATGCGCGCATGAGCATAGTTGGTGCTCGGTCTGTCCGAGTAAAAACGGACTGCATGGGCAAGGGTTGCATAATCTCCGCATAACATCCTTGAAAAGTTCCCCCCGTTCACGGTTCTCAGAGTACAATTGTAGAGGAGAGGACTCGGAGGAGAGCGGGGACCTAGCCGGGGATGGACCCCCTGTTCTTTTGTGCCGACAGCCTCATCCCGTCTCTCTTGTGTGACGGTGACTCTCTCTCTCGGCTGCTCTCTCGTCGCTTCCTTCTCCCCAGCGAGTCGACGAAAGAACATTGGCATTCACAAACGGCTCCCAGGCATTCACCACCACCCAAGGGGAGCACAGACATCACCCATCCACTTTCCTTGCGGCGATACAACATAACCCCGACGTCTCTTGCCTTTCTACCTCTTTTCCGCCGTATCCGATCGTCCAAACAGTGGCCAGGCTGGTTTCGCTCTTCATAGTAGAACCTTCAGCACGGCCCACGCCCACTACCCCAACCTCCACGATAGACTGGACGAAGCATGAGCACCTCCAGTGCATGGACGCCTGATCTGCTCGTGAGGTGGTTCCATGCCGTAGACGTTCCCAAGCAGGATGAGACCCCCTTCCGGTCGGCTGCCGCCGCAGCTTCTGCTGCTGGACCCAAAGTGCCCGCCACCTGGAAGACCTTTTCCGGGAGGGACTCGGCCAACCTCGAGGCAGCCTACCAGCAGGTCACAGCCCACCGGAAGCACGTGGAGGCCCTGCAGAACTCTGCCAGCGCGCATCGCCTCGGTCCCGTGAGCACCAAGGTGGCGGTCAACGAGGACCAGCTCTTCGAGGCCGACGTGGAAAAGCTCGAGACCTACCCAGTCTACTGGCAGGGCCCGACCTACGACATCCGGCGGGGCACCTGGTTCTATCACGCTTCCGGGGGAAACTACTTGCCGTGCGACGAGAACCTCTCGAGGCAGCTGGAGGATGGCTACAGAAAGTTCCAGCCCTGGAAAGCGCATTCTACCAACCCTTCCACCGCCCCGCTGACCTCCATATCGTCTGCGACCTCCCCGGCCATGCCAGGCGGACCTCCGCCCCGCACTCAGGCACCTGCTCAGGAACAGCGCTGGGCCCTGTTCGGGCCCTACATGAACCAGTACGTCATCTACGAAGGCGCTCACACCGCAATCCAGTTCTCGGACGACTTTGGCAGCAAGATCGGGCGCGCCGTCATGAACATTGGCGGCACCAGGCTCACTCGCGGCTGGGACGAGGTGGAGAAGCTACGGACAAAGTCGAAAGCTCAGCTCGCCAAAGAAAAGGAGCGAGAGACCAAGACCAAGGAGCACGTCAGCGGAGGCAAGGGAAAGGCTCCCGCCGAGAAGGAGGGCGAGTCAGACAACAAGAACGGTGTCGAGACGGATCACGCCCAGAAGGCTGCCAGCAAGGGCACCCCTACCATCTCGTCCATGATCGCCGACATGACGCCCACCTCATCCACAAACGCCCTCAATTCTGAGCAAGCCGATAAATTGCAGGAAAAGACGGAGACCGAGGACTACGACGAGGAGGAGGACGGGGATCGACCGATCAACCATCTTGTTCTGGTGATCCACGGGATCGGACAGAAGCTGGGCGAGCGAGTCGAAGCCGTCAACTTTATCCATGGTACGAAGCTGTTCAGTGCCGCGAAACGGTCCTTGTCGAGGGGTTTTCTCTGACCCTGCGTAATCTCGTTCAGATTGCAACATTCTCCGACGAACAGTAAAGGAGTCATCGCAGCAGTACGCTACTGCAAAGGACCAACTAAAGTTCAGCAAACGCGCTGGACTGATCGACATGCCCGATCACGGTGGCGTACAAATCTTACCCGTTCAATGGCGTCAGAAGATTCAGTTTGGCATGGCGCGAAAGCCAAAGACCGAGGAGGAGAAGAACAAAGAGCCTCCCAGTCTCCAGGATCTGGAAGCAACCTTGGACGATATCACATTGGAAGGGGTTCCCTCGATTCGTCAACTTGTTTCGGACGTGGTTCTGGATGGTGAGACTGAAACTGATCCGAGTCTTCAATCGGGATCGCGGGAAGCTCACAATCCCCGCTGTAGTTCTACTTTACATGTCTCCGCGCTATCGACAAGAGATGATCAAACACGTGACCGAGGAGTTGAATCGCATCTACAGGCTGTTCAGGAAGCGGAATCCGAGGTTCAATGGCAAAGTGTCCGTCTTGGGCCATTCCCTTGGCAGTCTGCTTGCCTTCGACATTCTGTGTAATCAGCCGCACGCACCGAGATCTGCACATCCTTCGGTAGATCTGTCGGCGACTACGGGCGTTCCGGATACCGCGAAGCGACCAGTGGAAGTGGATCTTACAGATCTGCTGCATGGCGCTATGAATGCCGACGACAGGAAGGTCACCGGATTAATGGAGCGCTCTAGTATGCGCTACACCGATCTCGAGTTTAGCGTTGATCGACTGTTCGGTAAGCGGCTACTTGCGGCACGGGTCTTGGAGCAGTTTTGTAACCAATCTATTTTACTTGCAGTTGTTGGATCTCCTGTCGGGCTCTTTCTCCTACTGAAAGGCGATAAGATTCAGGCCCGCAAACCAGGCATGTCATCTCGTCCTGGCGAAGTGGAAGGTCTATCCAGTCCCGCTGTCAATGCTCTGTACAACATCTTTCACCCTCACGATCCCGTCGCTTATCGCATTGAACCGGTTATCGACCGCGAGTTTGCTGCTCAGAAACCCGTCCCCATCCCTTACACGAAGGGTGGTCTGAAAGGCACGATCGTGGGCATTCAGGACCTTGGCAACGGCATCGCCGACCGAGGAAGGAGCATGCTCGAAGCTGCCACCCGGGGAATCACGTCCACGAAGGCCGTCGTCACCAGTGGCCTGACAAGCAGCATGGGACGCGTGCTTACGGTGGTGTCCTCCATTCATGCTTTCAAGGCAGTATCACCTAGCGGGACCGTAGCTGGGTCCCATGAGCACCTCGACCATCAAGATGACCAGACCGGTCATACATCGGCAGCTGAGCATCACGCAAACCTCCTCAATGCCACGTTCGGTCTCTCGTCACCGCCATCATCGACGAATGAGTTGACTCACCAGCTACCGACACCTACCTCCCACGAACCAGCTGTAGAGATGCGGGAGATCGTCCGTGCCAATCCCGCCAGCGCGACGGACGTGGAACGACTCAACCCGCGCGGGCGCATCGATTACGTCCTCCAGGAAGGCGTGCTCGAAAACCCCTACATCTCTGCATTGGGTGTCCACATGAATTATTGGGGGGATCCGGATTGCGCGCTCTTTATGCTTCGGGAGCTCTACTGCGAGATCAGTCCCGAGGACGTCCATCGCGGAGGGGGCGGGGGGCCTAGCGGCGGAAGTGGCGGTGGTGGTAACGGCGGACGTGGCGACAGCGGATCGTCTCCGGACCGAAAGGACGGAAATCACGGGGCCACCCGTGCTCCACCGCGAAACGACTCGGGAGACGGTTCCGGTTCCACAGCGACGAAACCCTCTGGATTGACCCAGCTCGTGCGGGACACGACAAGCAAGCTGAGCGGGATGACCCTCGATGACATCGTCGTGCTGAAGAGTCAGCGGATAGACTGGAACGCGCCGTTGGATTTCGCGTCAGGAAACGTACAGCCTCTGGACGCATACGCATTACTGTAAGTCTCCCCGGCCGCTGTGCATGCGCGCTTCCACGCGTGATTATTTGACTCGTTGCTGATGGCTCTTTGTTCATGTAGACACGTGGTGGTTTCACTCATCACGAACCTCATTTTGACGGGCATCCGCCTCGCGTCTCTTCTGGTGATTCCGATCTTTGGTTCCAAGCCGTCATAGACGTAATCAAGGACATCTCCGCTATACATACTCTCTTTTCTGTCTCGAACCTCGAGCCTCGTACACACTGATACCTCTTTCATCCTTCATGTTGATTTTGTTTGCCTGAAAATATACCGCTCTGCCTCTCTTCTCCGATCCGATGGACTCGGATATCGACTCCTCCCACCGACTACAGCAGCTCCCCGACCCACTCTGAGGTTCACTCAAGAGCGACGGTTCCAACTACGTACAGTGGACCAACGACATGGACGTCGTCCTCTCTGGCAACGGCCTCTTGGACAGGATGCTCGAGTCGTGCAAGCCCCACGTGTTCCCGGAACCCCTGCACCTCTCGCTACAGCTCAACTACGCTGGCCGTCCCTTGGCCGCTCGAGCCCTCATCGACTGTCATCTCGGCGACGCCGGGACAGACCAAAGTAGGGATGGTGAAGGAGCATGCGAATCAGTCTCGGCCGAGGGTAAGTACCAAGGACCGCGACTGATGGCGGTGAGGACGACAAGGACAGCGAGGCGAATATAAAGTTTCGGCCGATGGTATGAACCAAAGACTGAGAATAGGAAGAATGGATGGGAGAGCAGGACCAGAGTGGCGGTCATACTTGGTAGCGACTATGGTCATTGCAATGGGAGGAGCAATGAGCATGG
>JADGJA010000690.1:0-12473 GCA_027596035.1 Thoreauomyces humboldtii | reverse complement strand
CACCAGGGCCGGCCCAACGGGGGCGGGGACCCATCTGCTGAGGGTAGAACATGCCAGGGCGCTGGGCCTGAGGGGGCATACCGCCGGGGGGGTAGAAGACAGGGGCTCCAGGGTAAGGGCCGGGCATGCCAACGGCTTGCTGCATGCGGATCTGGTTACGTTGCTGAACCTGAGCAGAGAGCTGCTGACGGCGGATCTCCTTGCGTTGTGCGAGGGCAACATAGATGGGCTTGGTGGCAATCATGCGACCGTTCATGTCGGTAACAGCCTTGGTTGCCTCCTCGGGGGAGGAGAAGCAGACAAAACCGAAGCCCTTAGAGGTTCCAGTCTTGTCATCGTGCATGACCTTGGCCGAGGTGATGACGCCGTAGACAGAGAACTCCTGGCGGAGCTTCTCATCATCAATGGTGTCGTCAAGGTTCTTGACGTAAAGGTTGACGCCCTGGTACTTGTTGAGCTTCTCCTCGCGGATGCGCTCGTACTGACGGCGGAGCTCTTCCTCGCGCTCCGACTTCTTCTGAGCGCGCGAGACGTAAAGCTGCTTTCCGTTGATTTCCTTCTCATGCATCTCCTCGACAGCGACACGGGCCTCCTCGTGGGAAGCAAAGTTGACAAAACCGAAGCCGCGGGACTTGCCGTCGGAGTCTCGGGTGAGAATGGCTGAGGTGACCTCACCAAAGGCCCGGAACATGGTACGGAATTCTTCGTCAGAGATAGATTCGTCAAGGTTCTTGACGTAGATGTTGGTAAACTTGGAACGCATCTCTTCGATCTTGGACATGCGTTCCTTCCTGGGGACGTGGAGGCCGACAAAACTAGAAAGGCGAACCGAATGAGCAAAAGACATCAACAATCCTAAAGTTCCTCCACCGCACATACACTTTGCGCTCGTTCAACAACATGCCGTTGACGTGTTTGATGGCCTGCTCGGCAGAGTCGCCGTCCTCAAAGTGAACAAATCCGTAGCCCCTGGAGGTCTCGCCGTCCATGGCAACTTTGCAGGACAGGATGGGGCCAAAAGCGGTAAAAGTCTCGTGGAGGGCACGAGTGTCAATCAGGGGGTCGAGGTTCTTGATGAAAATGTTTCCGGCTCCGGCGCGACGCTGAGCGGGATCGCGCTGGGACCACATGATACGCATGGGACGGTCCTTCAGGACAGCATAGTTCAGGTTGTCGAGAGCACGCTCAGCATCAGGGACGGCGTGGTAGTTGACGTAGGCGTAGCCGAGGGAACGACGGGTGACTGCGTCACGGCAGACACGGATGGACGCGACGGGACCGAGCGCATTGAAGGTGTCGAACAGCTGAGCCTCGGTGACCGCGGGGTCTAATCATTGTGAAAAGAAAGTAGCATGTGTAAGCCGATGTGGGAAATAAGGACAGAAAGGTTTGGGAAAAGGAAAGGACTTTCAAGGGAGTTTACCCTCCAAGACGTGCGCAGTCTCACAAAAGAGAGCTTCCTTCATACGCTCGCGCTCGTGCTCGTCTTCCCTCCCGCCAACTCATGCTTGCCTTCACCTACCGAGGTCTCCAACGTAGAGGCTAGCGTTGGTGGTTCCAGCAGGAGCAGCATTCGGTCCCGGAGCCATGGCGACGGGGGCGGCTTGCTGGTTGGCGTAGGGCAGAGGCTGTTGCTGGTAGGCGGCGGCAGCAGCAGCGGCAGCAGCAGTGGCAGCAGCGGCAGCGACGGGGTCAACGGAAGCGTCAGTCACGGCTACAGCAGCGGCAGCCGCAGCGGCGACAGCCTTTGCGTCCACGGGAGCCTCAGTCTGCTGGACGGAAGCCTCGTTGATCGAAGGAGCAGCGGTAGTGGCCATCGTTGCTTTTTTTTTGAGTGTTTTTAAAGTGCGGAAGAAGGACGAAGTCGCAAAGAGGGTTGTCTTTGACTACAGGAGAGAATTCAGGGGCACGATTAGCAGGAGGACAGATCCGAGCAGCAGGACGCAACTTCTTCCATCTCTGAGAGGAATGCAAGCGCTCACGTCTTTTGTTTGAAGCTAGTGATCAAGAGGGAGCGTCGCAGTAAAGGAGTCTCTCTAGGATTAGCTTGCAGGTAAGTCCTTGAATCCTGGTTTTTTGTAATGGGTTTTTGTGGGGGGGGTTTTTTTGTGGCGAACGACGACGACGACGACGACGGAACGACGAGGGAAAAGAAAAGAAAAACAAAGGCCCACGCGCGTCTTCCCCATACCTGGTACGATCCGCACACGGCCCACACACAATTTCGACGAACGAGGTGCACAGCAGTGCGGGTGGCAAGTGAATACCTCTGCAAGGCCTCAACATGGTAGGTACTGTATGTAGCAGTGCGGTGTATGGCCTCGTTCCCTGCGCACCTACTGCGTATCCGAATCTCCAGAAAAGTCAACAGGCTCGCTCAGCCAGGCTGCCCGCCTAAACAGTCTTCAGACCTGGAAACTTTGCTTTCCGTGGGAAACCGTCCTCGTCGCTCAACACATGGACACGCCGTCCGATTCAGTGGATGAGACGGCGCAAACTCTAGATGATCAGAGTTTCTCATTTTCCAAAGCCGATCTATATGGAATTCAGGATCTCTTGCGTCGTCCCAAAGACCTGTTCCGTCTTCTGGTCAACTCTGTCTGTCCCGAAACCGTCGGACACGAGCTGGTGAAGGCGGGCATGGTGCTGACACTACTGAGCGGCCAAGCGGCAAATCCTCCTGGAACGAACGAACCCTCGATGGGCACGCTGAACATGCTGCTGGTCGGAGATCCCGGACAGGGGAGTCGGCGGATGCTCTCTGCCGCACACGCCGCTGCTCCTCGTGCGGTGATGTTTGAATGTCCCGGCCGCATCGATGCGTCGGTCACGCGTCTCTCGAACGCGGACGAATACAGCCTGGAAGCGGGACCCCTCGTCCTTTCGGACCGTGGCCTTTGCGTCATGGACAATCTCACAGCGCTGTCGAACGCTGGACAGCAACGGCTCCTTGCCGCAATGCGCTCGCAGAGGGTCAGAGTCTCGCATGCTGCGAGTAGATCCTACGTCGATCTGTACGCTCGTGCCGTTGTTCTTGCGACCGCGACTCCTTACGGCGGTCGATGCGATCGCAGCAAGATAAGCGTCGTTGATAATCTCGAGTTGCCGGAATCGTTAATCAGTCAGTTCGACTTGGTTTTTGTGCTCGACGATACTTCTGTCAGGGTATCGGACTCTTCTCAAGTAGACAATTGCATCAGCCTCCATTCATCACTCAATGCACAGTGTTCGCAATACGCCAAGATGTTTGCCTCCAGTGACACTATACCTCTCTCAGAATACCTCAAGATCGGCCCGGAACATCCCGTCCAGCCTCTCCCCTCGAACCTTCTTCGAGCGTTCCTTGCATATGCTCAACAGTACGTCCACCCTCAGCTCACACGTCCGGCAGCCACGTTCCTGCGCTCCTGGTACACCAAACTTCAGTCCGAGTTCTCGAGACGGACGGACACGCGCATCACGGTCCTGCACCTGGAATCCGCCAGCACGGCGGCTCTCGCCCGCGCTCGAGCGGCTCTGAGAACCGACGTCACCGAGAAAGACGCGCGCGATGCGACGGAGATCGTGGAAGCCGCGATCCGCACTCAGATTCAGGTCAAGGCGTCCGTCGAAGCGTCTCAGACGATTCGACAGGCGGTGGGGGGAAAAGACTCGAGAGAGGGCGACGACCGTGCCTCGGGCGCCAAAGCGACCGTCAAGAGGAAAGTGGGCAAGCAGAAAGAGGTTCAGATGTAAGTCTCGTGTCTCTTCCGCAACCTCTTTCGAGCTTTTGCATTCAAAGTTCGAGGATATGGGTTTTCAGGTTCATCGACCGAGTTCAGGACATGAGCAGACAGACAGGAAACTCTCACATCACGCTTGCTGAGCTACAAAGAGCTGCACGAGGTAGGTTCATGTCTTCTGCACACTAGTTTACTGGCACTGCGGGTACAGCTTACATCCCGGCAGATGTTCAGCTGCAGTGCGAGCCCGTCGATCGTGTCGTCGAACTGCTGAATCATCAAGGCTTCCTGGTCAAGAAGAGCGCCAATGTCTACAGAGTCATGCCCGCTTAGTTTGTAGGGCAGGTAGCGAGGAGCGGGGCCAGATAGCAGGAAGATGGGGCTGTTTTTCGTAAATTCTTCTTTTCTTTTCAAAACTCGTGCAAGACAGAGAGAACATCTGACCATTATCCGACATCGCAATTCCCCTATCCTGATACTGACTCGAGGAACTTCTTTAGGCTCGAAAGAAGCGAGGCTGCGTTACGCTGAGTAAGAACTATGCTATGCAAAACTTGACTTCACGCCCGCTATTGAGAAGATGGAACCGGATGGCTAAGCCGGGGTACGATCATGTCGTGTCGGTGGGTCGAGATTGGCTTTGATCTTTGGAGGAGGAGTAGTGTCGCCACCGACGATGCTTCTTTGACGCGGACTGAACGACGGACGAGACATAGACTCCTTGTCTCGGATGTCTGGCGTTTCCGGGGACTTCCGATGTTCTTCGCTGGCACCGCAAATGTCGATGACGCGCTGCACGTCGACAATGTGGAGGCCGGCCAGGTTACGGATGAGCTGACGGATGGGATATGGCAGCTCCTCGTCCTCGTCCACCTCGTTCGCTGCCTGCTTGATAAGATGTCCGATGCTATTGGAGATAAGAAAATGGTGAGAGAAGAAAGATAGAGGGCGGTTCCGGCAAGCTTACTTGGTCCCGAGCTGAAAGTCATCGAAAAACTGTTCGTGATGCAGCCAAGAGAGCATCGCCGTGGTCCGGAACACTAGGATTCCCTGTTCTTGGAACACTGAATGACTCTTGCGCTGCCAGAATGGAGCCAGCAGGATCTGGAAGATCTGCTCCCAGTCGGAAGGTTGGAGCTTCTTCTTGATGACGTTGATGAGAGCCTGCGTAGGAAAGCAAGTGCCAGCTGGTTGGTTGCTAAATTCTTCCGAGGCGCACATGTAGTCCGTACTCACCAGAGGGTTGTAAGATTCTTCCCACATGTCCTGAGCCTCCAAGAACTTGTCGTCCGGGATAAAGTGCCCGGGTGGGAGCAAAGGAGGCGACGGCGGGTCAGCAGGCCGTTCGAGTCGAGTCTGTCTGTCACCCCTGGCAACTTCGCCTCTTTCCGGACGGGGCAGGTCGCTCGGAATGGCTGCCTGCATGAACGCCTGCTGGTCGATCGGGCAGAGGTCTCTGATCATCTGCTCAAGGTCCAGATCGTTGCTTCGAATCGTCTCCTCGGTCTGACGTTGCTTGCGTTTCCGGGGTGCGCCAATGCCCTCGTCGGCCATGTACGAGGCAGCTTCGAATCGGAGAGCAGCGACACCGGACTCGTCCATGGTTTCCAAGAGCTTTAGGATCTCGGGGTCGGCACCCTCGCCTGTCGAAGGTCCGGTCATCTGCCCTTCCTGGGCGTCCAGACCAGGCTTGATGCGTTCATGCCGCTGTCGGTGCCGCATTGCACCGGTGCTTGCATCTTGATCGACACCCATCTTGGTGTGGAAAAGGTGTTTCAAATCAGGTTGCTCCTCCGGATCAGGCTTCAGCATGAAGTTGGGATCATGTAAGCACTCCTGCAAGTGCACATTAATAACAGGAAGACCTCAGGGTAGGCGCTGAAGTTCACTCACCTGTGCAGCACGGCTGCTCGCGGTGAGGAGATCGAGCTGCAGAGTCTCCGAGTCACTACCAGCGGTCCGGCCGTTGAGATCAAGGAGAAGCTCGACAAATTCAGCCTGAGTAGCGGAAGCCGACAGGGCAATGCTTTTCAGGAACTGAAAGAGGTTCCAAACATGGTCGGGCAGCCACACCCTCCATGGCCCGCGTCCGGTGGTATTTTCTGCCTTATGACGTGCCAGCCGCTCCTTGGCTTTCCGGATCGCATCGTCTGTGTACTCGATGCGGCCGTTGTCCGTTCTGAGCGCTGAAAGCTGTCTAAGTAGCCGCTCGATGAAGTCTCCGTAAGTTGCTCCCGGAACTGACGGCGGGAATCGAGGTTGTTGGGCGTAATCCAAATTCATGCCTTGAAACGGATGCAATGATTGAGTCAATCCATGTCGCAAAGACATTTGAACTGACGTGACTGCATACCATGTCCTCGCTTTCCCGACAATTTCCGCTTCTGCTCGTATGCTTGGTCCCACACTTTTCGACGGCTCGGTGATGATGTGACGACAAAGTCTGGCTCCGCGCTCTGTGAAGCGACGGGTGCGGCAACAGGGGGCCATGTTGACTCGATTGAGCGTTGACCTGGGATCTGCCACTCTGGCCCTGGCTTGACGGCCGACGAGCCGAGATCAAAGCTACTCCGTGTTGGCGACCCGGTCCGAGAGCGGGTGGAGGAAGATTGACCGTCGAAAGAACGCGACGAGGTAAAGGTGGGCGTCGTCATCGAAGCCAGGTTCTGCCTTGATGGGCTGGTGGTATCGGAGGAACAGGAGGAGATGCTGGGAGGAGGAGCAGATATGCCAATGGGTTGATCCTGCTGGATGAACTGTGGACCCTGGCAAGTGATTGGGAGCCGCATGAGCACCAGAAAGCTACGTGAGAACCTGTCAGGTTAGAGCAAACCTGTGATGGCAGCTGCTGCGTGAATCTCGGGTCCCTCTCCGAAGTCGGTCCCTCTCTGCTTTCCGGTAGTCGAGCAAAGCTCATAGGCAGATGGGACGGCAAAAGCGGTTGCGCGCTGGTGATCGGCAGGCCAGGAGCCGATCGCGGATGCCGACGGTCGATGTATTCAAAGATCCATCTTGGCACCCATCCTTGACGTTTCGTAGTCTCGTTCCCGGCAAAGAAGTGTTGAGCGTTGAGATCGCATCCCGACAGGACAAGGAGGTCATCTACTTGGACAGGCAGGTGCCCTGCTTCGTCGCTTGCGTAGGAAGCGAGACTGACTGCCTGGTAGAAGCACTTGAAAGGTAGGAACGTCACCACGGGAAGATAGTCTGGCGAGAAGCGACCCGTCGCGATGGGTGCGACGGCTTGACCTTCCGTCGACATTTGGCCACCACTTTGGGAGGGAGTATGAACCGAGTGGCTGCACTGGCAAACAAAGGTATCTGACCAAAGTAGAGCAAAGAGCGAGGACAGGCGAGGAGCCTCGGAAACCCCGAGGAAGTTGAAGCTATCTACGTGTCGAACTGAGGAGCGTTACTACTTTAATGGAGAAGCCCGCACAGCTTCTTGCTAAGAAGTTTGAAAAGGATGCGATCCACGCACATGGGGACGAGAACAAGGCAGCAAGGAATATATGCGATGTATACGAGTCAAAGAAAAAAAAAAGGAAGGTGGCAAAGACTACCACCACTGCTCAAGGAAGGTATCCGAGTGTGTGCGCGGGGGAACGAGTCGGAGGAGAGAGACTGGGCAGCAAGAGACAAGGAATTCCCCTCGACCACTCGACCCATGTACTATAGTACTGTACTGTACAAGATCAACACGGCAGTACTCTCGGCGCGTGATGATGATGCGTGTCGAGCGTGCCGAGTCCGCCGCAGGGAGACCAGAGGGCCTAGAAAAAGGCCTTTTCTGTTCCTTCCACGGCCTCCCTTCCCCAAGTGCGGCGGCCTGTCAATCTTGGCCAAGGAGAGTGAGCTGTCAGGTTCCGCGAATTTGACAGTTGACAGTTGACGGGCGGACGGGCGGGCGGAGCAAGGCCCCTTCCTCCCTTCCTCCTCCCCCCCAAGGCGTCAAGGCGTGGGGTTTCCAGGTCATCGTGGCGCAGCACCTCATCTCGTCGTTTCGCGTCGTTCACTCGTCTATACTACTTGCCGACAGGACAGGACAGGACAGGACCAGAGACCAGACAGAGACCCCGAGGCAGGCAGCAGGAGGAAAACCAAGGTTCCATTCGTCTGGTTCCCTTCGCACATGCCGCTTCTTCGTCTTCAACAGCTGCGAGGTCCGGGTGCTGCCGGTGGTGGGGGTGCCGGTAGGGCACTGGGACGATCGGGCCGTTCCATGTGGCCCACCTCTCCCTCTCGCTCCCGATCCAGTGTCCCTCCGCTGGCTGCACGACTCTTGAGCTCAAAGTATACCGTCGTGCCAGAGAGCCCAGGCCTGCCAGCGCTCATCACCTCTCAGCTGCAGGACAGAAAGGTGGCAAAGATCGTACTATCCAACGGCGTCAAAGGCGTCGTCATCTCGGATCGCAACTCGCCTACCACTGGAGCCGCCCTCAGCGTCGAGGCGGGCTCCTGGATGGACCCCGGCAACGCCAACGGGATGGCCCACTTCCTCGAGCACCTCCTGTTTCTGGGAACGAAAAAGTATCCCGATCCTCACGACTACGAGCGCTTCATCTTCGACGCCAACGGTTCCCTCAACGGATACACGTCGTCCGACCACTCCCTCTACTACTTCTCCGGAGTGACCCCCGCCGCCTTCGACGGAGCCCTCGACCGCTTCAGTCGCTTCTTCTACGAGCCGCTCTTCGACGAGACGTGCGTGGAACGCGAGATGAACGCCGTCGACCAGGAGTTCCAGAAGAACTGCGAGCAGGACGGTTGGAGGGTCCTGCACGTGCGCAAGGAGCTCGCGGATCAGCGACATCCGTTCGCCGGCTTCAACACGGGGAACCTCGAGACCATGAAGCTCATCGACAGGACCAACCTGCGAGCCTGGTTCAAGGAGCGGTACAGCGCCAACCTCATGCATTTCGCCATCCTGGGCCGGGACACCGTCTCCCAGCTTGCAGAGAAGGCGGAACGCGCGTTCGGGAGGATCGAGAACCACGAGCGCTCGCTCCTGTCCACCGAGGGAACGACGGTCTTCCCGAACCTGCGATCAAAGGTCGTCTGGATCGCTCCACTGAAGGATCTGCGCGAGATGACACTCTCTTGGGAGATCCCGATCAAGTACAACGACGGGGCGACCAAGCCGGCTCGTCTCGTGTCAGCGATACTGGGGTATGAGGGCCAGAATTCTCTGCTTTCGTTGCTGAAGCAGGAGGAACTCGCCGAGGGCTTGTCGGCGGGGAAGAGCCACCTCGGCGCCGACAACCTGCTTTTCGAGATCTCCATCTCGCTCACCGAACGCGGGGTGAAGGAGTGGCGGACAGTGGCCAGTCGGGTCTTTGAGGCGATGGCCGCCCTCAAAACTGAGGCATACCCGCGCCACATTCTCGAAGAGGTGAATCTCGTAAACAAACTAGGATATCAGTATCAACAGCGCAACAACGGCATTGCCACTACTTGGTGCGGCCTCTTGCGGAAGGAAGGTATCTCATCCATTCGGACGCTTGACGTATCTTATGTGAGCCCCTTCTCAATCCATATCCTACAGGCATCGATACCTTTCCCCGCCAATCGTATTTCATCGACAAGTTTGACGGGAACGCTGCTCAATCGCTATTGCAAGAGCTTCGTCCGGATGCGTGTCTCTATACAATCATCGCGCAGAAGCCGGAAGTTGAACTCACGCAGACGGAAAAGTGGATGGGTGCAAAGTATGCCGTTGTCGACATCAAGGCGGAAACGTCCGCTTGGATGGAAGCCCCAGCACACAAGTCCATTCAATATCCCAAGAGAAACCCTTACATTCCGACCGACTTGATGTTGTCGCCCCGCAGCAACCGTGTTCCAGAACTGCTGAAGGAGTCGGACTCCGGGAAGCTGTACTTTTATCCGGATGGCGAGTTCGAGGTCCCGGAGAGCGCGTTCAGCTTCAACATCCGCACACCTGCGATCCGCCCAGACAATCCACGAGCATTGGTCCTTGCATCCCTGTACCTACGTTTCGTGCACGAACGCTTGACGGAACTATCGTATGATGCGGCCACGGCCGGTTTGCACTACGATGTGAGCCTGTCACATACGACAGGGATCGTTGTTAGCGTTGACGGTTATTCAGAAAAGAGTAGGTTTTGACTTGCGATTCTTTCTTCAAACGTAATCTTTCAACTCATTGAATGTTTTTGATTCTACAGCTCATCTGCTTCTGGCCAGCGTTTTGGAGAGGATGAGCACGCCTGCTTTCACTCTCGCCGAATTCGAAATCTACAAAGACTCTGTTACCCGATCTTACCGCAATCATACGAAGGAGTCTCCCCTTCGCCAAGCCATGAGCAAGCTGGCCGAGATCATGTACGATAAATACTCCAATTCTGCACAGGTACGAAGCTTTGATGAAGCTAGTTCTTCCCTTCCCATGAAATCTGACCACTTCGTCCCGTTACACAGCTCGCAGAGGCAGCAGAGTCCGTCACGCTCGCCGACCTGGAATCCTTCACCAAGACGCTCTTCTCGTCCCGTTACGTGGAAGCCTTCGTGGGCGGGAACGCCACCGCGGAGGAAGCCCGACGAGCGTGGGATCTCGTACACGCGACACTCCCGGGCTCCCCGTGTCCGCAGAGCGCCGTGGAGAAGGCCAAGGCCCTTCCGTTCGGATCGAAGCGTCCCGCGTACCACCCGGTCCGTCTGCCGGTCAAGGGGAACGCCATCGTCTGGACCGTGGCTTTGGGCCCCAGGACACCGGAAGCGAGAACCGGGTTGGAGTTTCTGTCGAAACTGATCAAGGAGCCCTTCTACTCCGAGTTGAGGACGAAGCAACAGGTGAGCATAGTCTTGTCATTTGGGGGGAACTAGATAATCAAGCCGTTTGGTCCCTCGTCGAACTCACACATATGAAACGTCCAAAAAAAACCAAAAAAACAGACGGGATACATCGTGAGCTCGGGAAGTTTCCAAGTTGACAAGAATCTGTTCCTCAACTGCTCCGTCCAATCCAACTCCCACGATCCTCGAGACCTTCTCGCTAGGATCGAGCTCTTCGTGGAGAAGTTTCTCAGAGACCTCGTCTCTCCCGCTAACCACACGTCCACTCTCCCCGCGTCGACGTCCTCCTCCTCACCCTCATCTCGGGAGTCCTCCGAGGGAGGACACGAAGAAGCATCTCCATCACAACCATCACAACCATCGGCACCCGCACCGCAGCAGCAGCAGGACATGCAATCTCGATTCGACGTCGTCAAGGCCGCTTCGTTGGCTCGTCTGCGACAGCCGCACGACACGATGGCGGCAAAGATCCGATACTTCAACCACCTCGCGTTCGAGGAGGACGGCGACTTCGGGGCGCTGGAGAGGAGGATAGAGGCCATGGAGGCGTACACGTTGGACGATCTGAGAGCGTTCGCAAAGGATGCGATCGGTCGCTCGAACGCCAGGCGGGTCGCCGTCCTGGTGGAGGGGAACTCGGAGGAGAACTCGCAGTCGAGCTACGAGGCCATCTCGGCCCTGGACGATCTGAGGAAGCGGGGCTCGAAGCTGTGAAAAAAAGGACAGATACTTTGGGACAATGTCTCGGTGCGTAAAGGGTAAAACTCAGTTAAATATAGATGCTTGGATAGAAGTAGGAGCCTGCCGCAGAGATCGCAGGGGGAGGGATCCGTGAACTCGATGTAAATGTGCATAAAGAATAAAAAGGGAGAGAAATGTTCCAACTCGTGTGTCCAGGACGAAACGAGTCGAAAAAGCAAGCCGTCCAAGAATCAACTGATGATGGAAGGGATGTAGGCCAACCTTGTTGGAAGTCGAAGGGCTTCACTTCAAGTCCTTCATGCTGATGGGCAGAGCGTCCTGTTGCAAATCGACCGTCTCTACGCCGATGTGCTGCGCCGGTGGAACGTGATACGCTCCTCCATCAGGCGATACGCTGTGGGCCGAACAAGTTAAACTTTTGTGAGTACGCTGCGCATCTCGAATTTCAAGAAAAAGTGATCGACAGATATCATACCCTGCAATGCGCTTGAAGAACTGCAGAGAGCTCTTGAAGGGGTGCTTCCAGAAGTCTTCCGTGCGCGTCTTGTATCGGATGAGACCGAGGAGGGCAAGACTGTATCCGAAGCCCTGCAAGCCTCCGATGGGCGTGCCGTAGATGATGGTAGCGATGACCACGATACCGATGTCTTTCAAGAGTCCGCAGAGAGCAAGGACGAGGGTGGAAGTGCGCTTGATGACCAATACGGCGAACACGTTCAGGAGGAAGGACGCTACAACGGGGACGGTGGAGCGTAAGCAAACATGTCAACGACACCAATGATCAGATCCGCTCTCGCTCCGGAAACGTACTCAGCCCGTTGAAGAAGAAGACGGTCACGCCGACACGACCGAACGCTTCCCAGCTGAGTCGATCCGATTCCAGGATGTACGTGCAGATGATGTTCACCCCGGCGCAGACGGGAGCAAAGTAGTACAGACCGACCAGGGCTTCCATCTTGATGTCACGGCCGCTCAGCAGCTTCTGGATCAGGACCAGACGCGTGGACTCGAAGAGGAGGGCTCCGGCCTGCAGCATGAATCCCACCAGCACGAACGTGATCTCCCCGAACTGCGTTGGGGAGAGGAGCGGTCAGCGGAGTTGTCCTTCGCGTCCTGAAGGGGAAGGGGGGGGGGGGGGGGAAAACCCCCCCCCCATGCAGGGGGGTAACCCACCAAGCCGCGGGCCCAAATTTAAAAAAACCCCGTTGAACAAACAGTGGGTTGGGGAATTTT
>JADGJA010000069.1:0-50550 GCA_027596035.1 Thoreauomyces humboldtii | reverse complement strand
TTCCCGCCCTTCCCTCTCCCAATGCCGATACCCCGCCACCAACCCTTCTCCTTTCCCAACATCGTATCATCCTCATCCTCATACTATACTACTGTATCTCTATATCTCATATCCGCCTTATCTATCCATCCCTCTCCTTCGCACGTTTCGCTTATCCGTTCTCCTTACACCAGGTTTACTTTCTCTGCCAGCCGCATCGCACCTCTTCTCACGACCAATACCTCTCGATTCCGATCCCCTGGCACCTTTCCCACCCTCCTAATCTCCGGCGCTGGAGCCGCTGCCTGCTCGGCTACGCACCAGAAAGCGGCGTGACTCGTGTTCGCTCCGTTACTTCGGTACCCTTCAAAGAACAGAAACAAGGTTCAGCGGATTGCAAGGGAAACTTGTGGACATCGACTGCGCGGGGACAGCGGACTCCATAGAGGCGAACGAACGCACGCATCACGCGCATCAAGCCGGTCGCCTCACTTCGTACCCCTCGTTAAAAATCAGCTACTCTCGCGTCGAGAGAGCACGTCTTTCCCAACGTTGATTAGGCCCCTAGGGGATTGTCATGATGCTTCCACTAATGCTCGAAGTGAGCAGCCCGGTCAGCACCGCGGCTAATTCGCCTCCAGCACAACCTCGACAGCGGAAACTTCATGCTCTTTCCGCCAACGGTCAGCCCGTTAAACCAGCGGTTGACTTATCGTCGCTCCACCATCTGGACGCTGAGAAACGTCTGTCCGTTCCGGTGGCCAGCCTTCTTTCATCATTCTCGGCTTCTGGAGCAGCATCAGGTTGCGCTTCCGGCTTGCCCGCGGCCACTCATGCAGTGAAGCTAGCGGCAGGAAGCATATCCAGAGCTACCTTGGCAGGCGCGAAGAAGATCAAGTCGGATACCGGTACGTAACGGTTTCGACCCTTGAGCCGAACCAATGCGCGTTGCTCAAAGAATGTATGCAGACCAGCATCTGGCAATCGCGGCGGAGACCGCTTTGAACTTTTTCCCAGGGGCAACGCGGACGCACACATCTCCACAACTCCTTCTCCCACAACTCTTGAGCCAACCACGGCCCGTCTCCCCGGTCCCATTGACTCCATCCAGCTCGCAAGCCCGTCGAGATTCGACTGCAAATCGCTCGCATCCTCGCTCACGATTGTCAAAAGACGGGGAGTTCACAGTCTTTGTCGAGGACTACCATGTACCATTATTGGACGGGTCGGGATTCTTGCCTATGGATCGCGAGTGTACCCGCCCCATCTTCGCCAAGGGTGCGGCAAGCGCAAAGGGTGCTGTACTTTTGGTCCCTGGCTTCGCCTCGAACCGACAGATGTTCCACCTCGGCGGCGGGGTCGGGAGGTCGGGATCCTCTTTCTCCGAATTCCTTGCCAAGAGGGAATACGATGTGTTTGCGGTGGATCTTCGCGGAACGACCGAATCTCTATCACTTGGGGCAAAACGTCCAGCGGAAATGCGCGAGTACGTCGATGTCGATATTCCGAGTGCCATCAACATGATCAAGCAAATCGGTGGCTACTCTAAGGTTTATCTCATTGGGCATAGCATGGGCGGTGCACTTTCCTGCGCGGTCGCCGGGATATGTCCTGATGACATAGCTGGAGTTATTCATGTGAGTACTTGCGGAGTCGAATACTTACTGCAAGAAAAGCACGCTGATCTTGTACCTTAGCTTGCCGGACTTTACCATTACACTCTTCCCGGTCTCAGCGAGGTCATCGATTTGTACAAAGCATTCTGTCCGAGTCCCATCAAGGCTGTGGTACGAACGAGTACCAACCTCGCCGCGCGCTCCGTAGCCGCCGTGCTGTCACCAGTCGTCTCGACCGTCTCGTACATTCTTGGCAATAGCGAAACCAAAATCCGAGTCGCTCCTTCAGATTTAGCCCCGGCTGCAGGAGTCGACAATTACGAGCCAGGTCCTGGAGCATTAATGACAACCAGCAATGCTTTGATGCCTTCGGCTGTTCCGCTTCCACCAGCCTTGAACTATCCGCAACAGTTCCTGACACACCTTAAACGGCAGCCGATCCCTGTCAAAACCGCGCTCAACGCTCTGCTATTTATCAGGCAGTTTGTCCCGGGACGAATCGAAAAGGCCTTCATGAACGCTATATATCCAAGCCCATGGGTAGCGAACTCGGTCGAGGATCCATGGGGACTCATGAAGGCCAGTGTCGAGAGCCCTAGCGTAGGCGTGTACTGCAGCATAGCCCAAATGGCCATTCATCACGAATTTTGTATGTCCGATATTCCACTGATTCCATGCTTGTTTGACATCGTTTATTGATAACGCTTTGCTTTACAGACAACAACTGGGTAGTGAGCAACACAGCGCATAGAGCTGACGTTGCATCGGATGAGCTTGAGCCCCCCTCTGGCCCGGTGGGTGCAGATCGACCACCGGCGCCACCACTCGGCACCGCTCGTTCAGGGTCTTCCGCTTCGTCTTCATCTGTCACGAGCGCGAGCAATACGCGAGTGCAAGAGACCGATCCGCAATCCTGGAACGAACTCACTACATACCTCCACAAATTCGAGTCGCTCGTACACCTTCCACTATTCTTCTGCTACGCCAACGCGGATGGCGTGATCCGCATGAAGGACTCTCTTGTCGGATACGAGCGATCGGGATCTTTTTGGAAGGAAGTGATCCATTACGAAGATGAGGCTTTGGACGAATCTGCGGGCACCGGAGGCAAAGCTGGCAGTGGCGAGGCTGGCAAAAGCGGTACTAGGCAGTCGGAGGCGAAGATGCGCGAGAAGATTGTGGAAGGTGTCAAGGAAAGCTTCGAGGATGCGGTCAAAGTTCTTATGACCGGCGAAGATAACCTCGGCATGCGCAGCCCGGCCATCCAATCAGAGACGGCTGGTCCCCTTGGAGGCGGCGGTATCCTCGACAACCCTACGCATCTCTCCGTTCCTCAGCCCCAAACGCAAAGGCCATCCTCGCCATCCAAACGTTCAAGCGTGACAAGCGACCAGCAGGACGAGTTGAAAGTTCGTTGGTCTCCACTCGTTGACGACCAGACTGCCGCATCCACGATTCTTTGGGCCGGCCGGCCTCCCGCAAAGTCCATGTCCTCCAACTCGCTCCACACGATGCCATCCTCGCAGATACCACGCGATCGGGATCGACGTCCATCCTTATCGACTACCGCCGCTCCGCCGGCAGCTTCTAGCGCCGGCCATGCGTCTTCGTCGGGTGGACCGAGCGGTCCGAGCGGGAGCGCCGCCACCGGGGGATCCTCATCCGGATTGTCGTCCGGATCGAAACCCACCTTCCCTGCGTCCATCTCGATGGATCCAGGAACTTCCTACGGACACGTGGACATTCTCGGAGGAGTTCACGCCGAGCTCATGTGGATCCGCATCGTAGAATGGCTGGATAGGACGAGCGGGAGGGAGCGACAATGGCGGTTCTGGAGGCGCTACAGCGCCAAGTGAACCTGCTGGCATCTCTCGATCTAGCCGTCCCGATGTCGTCCTGCTACTGCTGGCATGATGTGCATCGCACCTGCCTCTATCTTGTTTCTCTTCTTTGTCCTCTCACCCCTACCTTTCCTTCGCCTCAACCCCGAACAATTTCTTTCCCCTTATACCTTTGTTCTTCATTGATGACTTTCCTCTCTCTCCTTCGGGCCCCTTCTTGTGCGTTTTGACATACGTCTGACATTGGTGTGGTGTCTAGGTCGCCATTTGAACGCCACTGGCAGAATCGCCAATTTATCTATCGAGGATTCCCTTGACATAGCGTGTCGTAGTGTGCCATCCGATGCCGCAGACGACTTCCAATGTCTCTGTGCAAACTCCCATATGCTGCGCAAAACCGATCGATCGGAGCCTTCCCGGTTTTCAGCAATCCATGGCATCACCGTTCTTCGAAGTGCCACGGCGGGCGTCCACCGACAAGGCATCGAAGCCGACCATCAACTCTCCCATGGAGGCTTCGTGACCGCTGGGGATCTGCCCATGATGATCATGATCATAATGAACATGAGCAGCCCCCGTGACAATGGCAGAGGGAAGTTCCTCCGATCCGACCTCGACGAAGGCGTCCTCGGCCGGGTTGACGGTCCCACGGTACTCGTCGCCGAACACGGTCCTCAACAGGGTTCCGGCCCGGGTGGTGGGACCGACGTGCACGGCTCGATACCCTCCGACGCCGTCGTCCGCTATGATCCATCCGGGACAAACGCCGCGGTTGTTGGGGAACCGGAGAAGGAGACGGTGGTCAAAGGGTAGGGTGAGGGTAGGGTAGGCGCGAAGGATCGAATCCAGGAGCACGGACACGGGAGAGGATTCTTCGACGGCGATAGACTCTGGGATGCGATTGTAGGTGAGCCAGAGGTGCACTATGGTCATTCTTCTGGTGCCTTGGACGACAACGACGAGGTGCCATTCGGGAGTTTGCAGGTACCTCGTTTTCGAGCGAACGAGTACGAGTGCCAGGTCGCCTGCCTCAGGGACCGTTTCCCTTTCCCTCGACTGTAGTCCAGAAACTCGGACTCGCGAACAGAACCTTGGTAAGTTTTCTTGGTACCGTGTGTGACCTAAATATTTTGTAGAAAAAAAAAAAAGGGAAGCCCGGAAGCTGCAGCGCTGCGAAGCTTCTGTGTGCTGTTCCGATGGCTGTCCAAAAGATGGCATCTGTCCAATTTGTGTTGCTCCGGCGTCGACGGGATGTCATCTCGGAACGTCCGTTGCGGAAGGCCCCTCGAGCCGGAAGCAATCTTGTGGCACCAGCAAGGTTTCTATGCCATGTGCCGGTGGTCTAGAACCAGCGACAGGATGTCGTGTCTCCGTCGCGTCTCCGACAACAGACGGAGGCCGTGTCTCCCTGTCGCTCCTGCGATGTCAATGTAGTTTTTTTTTGTGAACCAGGGGCCGTCTGCGATAAGGACTCCACGGGACACCGGGAGAGGCAACGAATCATGTTGTGCCGTTGCGCAATCCATCGACTGCCTCTCTCTTACCGAGTCATGCCATGGCAAACCCCATAGGTCACGAAAGGATCCGTACGAGCCATACCCTCTCTCCTTTACGACCTTGACCCGTATCGCAAAGAACGAGATCCGGGTGACTGCGAACTTGAGGAATCGTCGTCGTTTTCCGGAATTTCGTATAAAGGCGGGATTCGCCATGCTTCTTCCTTCTTGTTGCGTCCTACTCAATCGTCGGGCATCAAGTTCGTAAAGACCAACCGCATCCCTGAGTTGTACTCCCGCGCTCTGAATACCATGTTCGCTCGCCGAGATATCGGCATGTTCATCTTGGGCTTCGTTGCCCTCGTAGGTGGTTTCGGCGTCTCCATTTCGATGATCATGAAGGATCCGAAGTGCCGGGTGTCCTCTTGTCTCGACAAACCCATCGGGTCCCCACGAAACCACATGGTCATCGTTTGCGTGAGCATCTACTACGCCTACCTTCTCGCAATGGTCCTCTCCCTCTTCGTCATTCGTCGGAATCAATCGCTGGACGCCTGGTTCCGACAGCGGCTGTCGCTACCCGGGACCCTCTTCCTTCGCAAGGCCTCCCAGCGGGTTCACCTCCCGCTGTCAATTGGCGAATTCACCTTCCTCATCACCGCTACCATGTTGCTGCTGTGGGAGTTTGCTTACTTTACGCACTTCTACTTCAAACCCGCTCCTTCGCGTCCTGGAAGCAAGTTGGCTGCGTAAGTTACCATGTTACCATGCTTGGTTTTATTGACTGGATTTACCCATGCTGACTGGAATTGTCTTTGCCCTTGTGTAGGTTCTTCAACAAGTTCACGCACTCTACCGGTCACCCACTGAACGTCTTCATTGGGTTCGTCCTCCTGCCTGTCAGCCGAAACAGTCCCATCGCCACTTTCCTCCGCATCCCTTTCGATGGCGCTCTTCGCGTCCATCGCATCATGGGCAACGGAATGTTTGCTTGGACAATGGTCCACTTCCTCAGCTATATCATCAAGCTTTCCCCAAAGGGCGGCAGCGCTTACTCTGCCGATCTCTTCGGAATCAACAGTCCATTTGAGGATCTCGGCGAGTAAGTTGAGATCTGGCCTTTGCATACCTGCCCTTCAGAAAGTTCGCTGACTAAAAAATCCGCATCCGAACAGCTACATGGATCTTTTCGGTCTGCTCGCCGCAATCTCTTTCACGATCGGCTTCCTGGCTGCATTGCCCTGGGTCAGGCGTCGTCACTACAACCTCTTCTTGTTTCTCCACATCTTCATGTTGATCATGATCGTCTTCGCTATCCTGCATTCCGACACAAACTTTTACTACTGCGTGCCTGGCGTGATCCTTTGGGTCGCGGACCTGGTCCTTCGCTTCTTTGCCCGCCGGCGGAAGACAGAGATGGCTATCGAGAGAGTCACCAAGGAGGAGACCGGTTTCCTTCGGTGAGAATCTCCCATCAGCGTGGTCTTACCCGGTCACCTTCACTGATACAAAGTTTCTATTGAATCCAGACTTGACATTCAGACGTCAAAATTCTTCAAGTTCAAGCCTGGACAATATGTTTTCCTCAATATACCCTCCATCTCTGCCCTCGAATACCATCCATTCAGCATCGCAGCCAGCACCGTCTCATCCCCGACGAGCGGCCAACTTTCCTTCCTTATCGCACCGTCTTGGCGCACATCAGAGTGGACATCCAGGATAGAATCCCGTTTCGTGAAGGACGCCTCTGCTCAGCTCGCGGAAGCGGCTCCCATCGTCGTGGAAGGACCGTTCGGTCACTGCGGTTTCGACGTGATGAGCGTGGACGTGGTCGCCTGTTTCGTCAGCGGGACGGGGGTGGCACCAGCGTTCGGTGTCGCCTGCTACATCGCCGACCAGATCGCTCTCGCTTCGGAGAGCAAGAAGAAGCCACCGAAGAAGGTCCTCATCTTCTGGTCCACTCGAGCACCCCACGCCCTCCACTCCTCGTTCCTCGTCGACCTCGCCAAACGCTTCCCGGAGGGAATGCTGGAAGTCCACGTCTTCGACACCTCTTCCAACAAGGAGGTCTTCGAACCCGCTTCCGAGGCGACGACCAACATCACCAACATCACCACCAACAACACGAGCGAATCCACCCTCATGCCGCCGACCTCCGCCCTCGACAAGAGACAGTCGCGCAGATCCATCAAAGCGGACGCCGCCTTCGGAGAACCCGTCGTCACGACCCAGGCCGCCGCTCGAGTCGTTCCAGCTGGAATGCATCGTCGTCCCACGCGGGTGGTCGTCCCCGACACCTTCCAGAAGTTCGTGGTACCCCACCTCACCGTGTCGGAAGGGTCGGCGTCCAAGCCCAAGCTCGGCGTCTTCATCTGTGCGGCCGAGGGTCTGAGGAGACACATCAGGGACTCGTGTCATGCGGCTGGAAAGAACGGCGTCAACGTCCAGGTGCATGAGGAAGCCTTCGCTATGTGATTGCGGACCATGGGACACCTTTCATTTTGTACATTTTTTACACTACGGTTTTTAGTTTCGACCGTTTGCACGGGGGAAAATAGATGCGATGATTCTCCAGACTTGTGTTATGGGCAGATAGGAGATAGGAGGGCAGGCGCTTCATTCAGCACCTGCTGGGTGCTATCGAGAAACCGAAATCGGGAACTTCTGGGAACTTTGCACAAGAATGAGTGGTATGATACACATGGATTGACGAACTACAGAGCGATGAGTGTGACATCAACCGTTCAAAACGAGTGAGACGAACATGCAAACAAAAGAACAAGGCGCAAAGTGAAAAGGCCGAAAACCGACAGCGCCATAACTTCTTGTCGTGGATGTGCGAGTGCTTGCCTCCCTTGACCGCAATCTCATGCAGCTCCTCCTTGGAAAGATTGGCAAAGTTGCGAGCTGTGGAATGAAAGCCAAAAGAAAAAAAAGGGAAAAAAAGTAGTGAGCGATCGAGGGATCTACCGAGCGATCACTTCCTGGGTGCCCCCCTCAAAACCCACGGTTGGTGCTGTGATGATGCTCCTGATGCTTCTCCTCGTGATCCATGCTCCTCAGGTGGTGTCCTCCTTTGGGCTCTTCGTGGTGCTCCTCGGCCGAAGCAGGGACCTCCTCGTGATGGTGGTGAGCGTGGGCTCCGCTGTGACTGGCTTTTCCACCCTTGACGGCGATGTCGTGCAGTTCGGCTTTCGAAAGGTTGGCAAAGTTTCGAGCTGGATGTCAAGCAGGAGGGGTTTACAATTTATGCATGAGCTTTATAGGATTGCTTTTCTCCTTCCGTCCTGGCTATCCTTTGAAACCACTCACGGTTGCTCGAATGATGATGCTCCTCGACGACGGGTTCGTCAGACTTGGTCGTGTCATCATGCAGATGATCGTTCTTATGGGATGCCTTCCCGCCGGCTACAGCGATCTCGTGGAGTTCCTCCTTTGGGAGGTTCGCAAAGTTGCGGGCTGAGGGCGACAGCACAGCAACGAGGAAGTCAGTCTGCCCGATCTCGTCCTAATCGGGGATGCGGGGTAGGGCTTACGATTGGCGTTGAGGGTGTGCTCGTGAGGCATTCTGTCGTTCAGGTAAGAGTAAGGGAGTCTCTAGTTTCAGGATATAGCTAAGCAAACTCGATGACAGGCAGCTGGTCGTCCCGCCACGCCCTTATATTATACATCGAGACTGCGAAGTCCCTTTCTGCGGGCACCTGCTTCCTGTTGCCGCTGATTGACGTCAGGTCGCATCTTCGACAGCAATGGTTCAAGACGGTGCTCACTTCAGGCTTCGGGCCCGGCAAGTAAGAGTTGTGACGTTGCTCAGGGTCACTTGCGCTGGTCTGCGAGCCCAGAGGTCCCCGGGCAACGATAGCGTCCTCCAATATACAATGTACATGTCATTCCAAACCAAAATCGCGAAACAGAAAGGGAAATGCGTACAAAAACAGATTAGCGCATCGAAACAATGCTCATATGTGCAGTCTCAAGCGGTAGCGGTGGCGACCGGGGTTGCAGCGGGAGTAGCGGCGGGCGTTGAGGAAGAATGACTGAACACGCCCAACTTGATAAGGATGACGAGAACGATGATGACGATAACGAAAAAGATGATGCACGTTAGGATCCACTTCATCTTCCGAGACGACTTTGCCGATCTGATGGCCTTGCTCATCTGCGCGGATCCTAGCTTCGTGTTCGTGTCCGTGTCTTCGATGTGGTGTTGGATGGTGTCGACTTGCACCTGCTGCGTCTGGGGATGCAGAGTCAGAGTCAGCAACGTTTCCGACGACCGACCGGAAAAAGGGCCGAATCCGTCGGCTCACATCCAACAACATCTGCATGTCCTGAAACAGTGCTAGGAGCTCGTTGATGCTCTGTTCGATCTTCACCAACTCCTCATGGCGGGTTTGAACATGTTGGAGGGCCTGCCTCTGCTGTCCGGCACGAGCAGACAGGAGTTCCTGCTGGAACACGGGAGTGTCCGAATCGATGGCCTCCTGAACCTCCTCGTCGGTGGCCCCCGGTCGAGCGACTCGATACTGTCGCGCCATCTGCGACCGGTACTTTTCGGTCGCGTCGGTCTGGACCGTCTGAAAGTCCCGCGCCACGTTCATGAGACGGGTGGCGAGGGCCTTTTGTTGGTTACCCTGCACCTGCGCGTCCGACGCCGTCGCGGCGGACTGTGCGGAGAGAACCTTGATGCGAGCTCTGGTGTCTTGAATGAGTGATGAGGTTGCGTCGGTGAGCTCGTCCACCTGCTCTGCGGAAGCTGACCGAGAATTCGTTCGGTTAGCACCGTTCCCCTTCAACTGCATGATTCGACAAGGCAATCCACGCTCTCTCACATCGATCCACTGCCCCGAGAGATTTTTGATGCAGAGCTCGGAGTTGCGATGTGTTGTTGGCGATGCGCTGAATGTCGTCCTGGATCTTCTCCGTCTCCCGGAGGAACATATCCAGACGCTGCGCTGGGGGCATTTGCCCCAGTTCGAGGTCGCTGGGGGTGTAATTTTCGGCCTTGCCCCCGCTTCTGTTGGTCTAACTTGGCATTTAGAATCTACGCAAGATTGAACAGCGATTCATGCGGACGCCGTTGGACATTCACAAACGCACCTGTAACGAATTCCACCTGTCTCTGCTTGCCATTGCTCCGTGTTGTTACGCTGGTGTGTGTTAGAGAAGTTGAAGATATATACGGCAGAGGGACAGTACTTGGGAAGCGGAAGTGAAGAGTAACGTAGTCGCAAGGTATAACGTGTTTAGGTTTGGTATCATACAGTACAGCACATGGTATCGAAGCCAAGAAGCAGAGAGCAGGACGAGGTGACGACGGGAAGGGCAAAAGAAACGACCGCGTCACAGCCCGTTCTCAGCCCTTCGCACTGAAGTTCGCAGCCACTCGCACACGGAAACGCGCCCTTTCGGACGAGACGTGCTGTCAGAACGGCAACTCTCTTCCGTCGGTCCGGCCACCACCGACAGAGGACAGGGCTTGAACGAGCATCGGGGCGCTATGGATTCGGTCACAGGTCTCGAAGAACTACCGAGCGACCCAACGAAACCCGAGTCTCGCCAGTCTCGAAAGCACCGAGCTGCCAAAAGGAAGGAGAGACCCGACATAGAGGCTCAAAGACAGGAGAAAGACCGATCCTTCTCCAAACGAGATCACAGGAGATCAAAGACGGTCAGCACTAGCTCACGTCAAACCATCCTGCAGTCGGCCATCCACGATGAGTCCAGCAGCAACAGTGAAGACGGCCTTTCGACCCACCCGTCGAATGGACGGATGGACCGGATGGGATCCATAGACGATGATGGGTCGGGATTGATAGCAAAGACTGCACGGGGATCTCAACGTTCTCTGAGAGACGTCAAGGTCTCGAAGAAGGCGAGGAAAGGCAGGACCAGAAACGCGACCGAAGAGTCGAGACCTCATCGCAGTCGAAACATGCGGTCCAGAGGGTCAGTGAGGTTGCTGGGCTTCTCGAAACTATAATCCCATGTGCTAAGACAGAGCGGGATGCAGTAGGGGTCACTAGCTGGAGAAAGATCCATCCTTTCGGGGGATGATGACGACAGAGACTTTCAAATTCTTTAGAGGACTTGGCACCGAGAGAAAGAGCCACGTCCATCCAAGTCAAATCCCCGATATCGGGTGCGTCGTGCCGCGCTTGCTCTGCCTTCCTTCGTCTCGAAGACTCACCCTTGGGACAGATCAATATGTGGTAGTGACTCCGGACCAGATGCAAGATCAATCTCAGAGACCATTTGAAGAAATGAGGCATCTCGGCGTCGAAGCAAGTCATCACATCAACATGGTGGACATGGATGCTGTGTTCATCGAAGGTAAAGAAGGAAGCGACGGAAAGGTAACCTGCACAACGCACTGTTTATCTTACGCACTACGCACCACTATCCGTGCAGAGCGAGGACGTTTTCGATATTGCCCGCCAAGCAAGTACGCAGAGCGAGGAACCGCAACCGATCTGGAGCGCGGAATTGACGGTGCAAAAACAAAGGACGCCATGTTGCAAGAGTTCTCCGAGGTACCTTACAATGATAATTTCTCGAAAATCTCAGCAATATTAATGGTTGCACTCTTCCCACCAGACCATCTACATGTGGCTCACACAACTGATCCATTTCATCCACGGCATGTACGCCGGTCTATGTCTTCTTACGTTGATACTGCTACCCACGTTTCAGTCTCTTTACGACGCGGACATGTCGCTGTCGATGTCCAGCACAGGATTTCTCGCATGGTACTCACCACGCGCCATGGCCGTTTCCATCACCTTCAACGTCCTATCCACCTTCATACTGCTGGACGCCGGAGACGTCGTGGTCGGGATCGGGAGGGGAGTTGCCACGCCTCCGCGTGCGCGATGGTGGAAGGCCGATCGGAGGAGGATGTTGCTCGCTGCTTGCATTGTGTTATGTACGTCACCCCTGTAAACAGTTGTTGTTGCCTTCATGACCGGACGCTGACTTCGTACATTTAGTCGCATTTTTGTCTTGGATATCCGCGGTGTTGATTCTTCCTATTGATGATCGACTGCGTGAATCGCAAGAGCGGTCGGGCTACGGTCCTTATGGGGATCCAGATTGGTAGGAGCTGACTAGAGCTTTTCAAATTATGTGTGCCTACTTATCTTTTCCCATGCCGTTCTTGTCAGGTTTGGGACAACGAGCGGCGCCTCGTCAGCCCTGGCAGTCAGCGACCTAAAAAAGTGGAGAGCACTAAACGGTGTACGAGCCGTCTTTGGGATCTTGTCCTGGTTGGCGTCCCGGCGTGCGAGGGTCAAAGAGCTCTGTTCGTTAACACCCCTGGTAGCCTTATCTGCCGAGCCCCTGAGCACCACTACAAATTCTAGATTATGATTCGGCCGTCCAGTGTGGCTCGGTGCAAAGCCAATCCCTGTGTCCTTTACCGCTCTTGATCTCCTAGGTTTCGGGCGCTTCTGCCGTAATCGGGCCAATTGTTGCCGGGGGTTCAACCCGTCTGTAAGGGAGAATAGTCTGAGAGTCGCCTTCTCGTCGGGAAAGAACGAATCGAAGCGACGTGCTGAGAAGCAGTAGTTCATGCTTTGCCTGAAAACCAGTCGAGGTTCAGCCGAGGTTCAGTCGAGCAGAAAACGATCACTATGCGTGTATCCCTTGGTTACCTCTGTTCGTTCCATGAAGGCCGCTCGCGGATCCGGTATGCTTCCAAAGACCAGCTTCAGGCGATCTGCTATATTCCTGAGGTCCTTCTGATGAGGTCGGAAATTTTAAAGTTCAGCGAATGCTTTGGTATGGGTGCTCAAAGAGATCGTCTCTTACCAGCCCGCTCCGTATCTCGTTTTCCGTTCCAATTGCCACAGCGAGGATTTTGGTTGCAGCGGACAAGCGCATGTATAGCTCAGGTTCAGGGGCCCTCGCATAGCGGTCTGCCTCGAACAGCGGACAGTCTATTGCCCTAGCTAAGGGAGCCAACATCGCGGACTGTATATCCTCGGGTTCGTAAGCGGGACCAAGGCTCAAAATAAACCGTCGTGCGAGCCGCCTTCGAAGTTCCCACATGACTTTGGATATGCCGGCTGATGGGGAGAGCGCCTGTAGGAGACACAGCTGAGTCTCTACTTCCTGTTTGGCGAACTGAGCGAGATGTACGCAGAGGACTTCGCACGAGTAGGCCCAATCACTCCGGCTTGCTAGCGCGTCGAGGAGACACGACAGGAGTTCGGGTAGCTCGTCCTTCAACCGGCAGGTAACCTGTGGATCCAAGGAAAGGATGGTAAAGATCCAGGTCAGATCCAGGAGATCTGAGGTTTGATACGTTTCGGAGCTGAAAGTGTAGAGAGATCTTAGTATGTCTTCCTTTTTGAGTCTCCGAATAGAAGCTTACCGTGTCCGTGCTGACGCCTCGAGAACAAGAACCAGTCCTCCCAGATTTGAGCTAGTTTGTGCTGATTCTAGTTCGACATGCATGTAGTCCTCCAGTGCACTTGTCGCCGTGATTGTAAGAAGATCAGCAGGTAGCCCCGAATTCCTGATAGCTTCTTTCGCACGATCGACAGAAATGTGCCATGCTATTGTCGTCTATGAAATGTAGCTCGACTGAGACCTGAAACACCGCAACAACCTCCCATCGTATCCAGACTTACATCGTGAAGGATAGCGATTATGTTGCGACTTGCCCGGGAAACCCCTTGTCTGTCAGGGCACACAAGTACTACGAGATGGAGATCTTTAATAACCTTTCTTAGAAGTCTGGAGGTTGACGATTCGGAACCTACCGATTTCCAAAAGCCAAGAAAGGATCGACTCGCGATATGCAGGATGGTTACAGGCTGTCGTAATAAAGACGTCGGTTTTCAGGGACGAGCATGTGGCGGAGCGATCTAACCGTTGGAAGCGTAGATCATGCAGTTTAGCAAGATTTGCCAAGAAAAACGAGCATTGAGCCTGCAGTGAACATACCGGCAGTAAGTCTCCGCAATGCTGCCGAAGCCGTGAGCGAGGCAGGCCAGGATCTGTCGACTGTCTGATTCTGATACTGAGGTCAACGCGACGCACTGATTCCACCGCAAAGTTTTCTCTCACTTACACTCGCTAGCAATATGCACGCCTCCCGCGTTTGCTTTTGCTTTCGAACTGGCTCAAGTAGCTAAAAGTGCTGGAGGTGAATATTCATACAATTTGTACGACAAACAGTTTTCGCGAACCTCCTTCACCGCCGAGTCCGCCAACCCGGGCATATGATTCTCATCGGGCACCTTAAATTTCTCGAGTGCGATGGCATCAGATGCTTCCTAAGGGGTATCGGATTAGAATTGACCGGAGAGACTCATCAGATCCAGTTCCTCACCATCTTCAGTTCCATTTCCTCAACCAAAGCCTGAGTGAGTTTGCGCTTCTCCTGCTTCCTTTTGTCAGCCAGAAGGCCCTCCATGGTGAACAGTTTCCGCTTGGTGCCCCTCGGCGCGCTCATTTGCCCGGCCTTCCGCTCTCGTTCCGCTTCGGCGAACATAGCCTTGTCTTCAAACGGATCCAACGGAGGTGCAGCATAGCTAACTGACTTTCTGGCCCGTCCGGACCGTCGTGCCGCATGGTCCGCACAATGACCGTCATCAATCGGGCTGTATACGCGAAAGGCAGTGAGCTCCCGGTGCAGGAAGGTCCAGCGCCCTGAAACGCGATGCTTTGTGTCGGACAGCCACACCTGATTACTTCCGCCGCGCCTTTCTGAATATATCCGTAGAGATCCTCTGGAGCGAGGAGGTCATCGTCATCGGATTCAACGTGCATTATCGGAGACACCAGCTCAGGTGCAGGAACCACAGGGGTTTGCCGAGAAGATCGAGGTATTGAGGGAGGGCTGACCAATCCCCTCGAGCTTCCAGTGGAGACACCACAGTTGAGTTCGAGTTTGATCGTCTCCGTCTGGGACTTCACCGGGAGGGCGATTGGGCTCGGTTGGGGCGGCTGTACGAGCGTATCCCTTCTCGTCCCTGGGGAGCCAGGCTTCAGAATGCCTGCGTCATCCAGAGCCGGATCAGGAGGGCCCGTTAAAGATACTGGCTCTATCCCATCGTAAGTACTCTGGATCAGCGCGTTCGTTCCGTTTCCTCAGTCCATGTTACATTTTCCAGTCAAGCCCACCTCCTCCGACCGGAGTAGGGAGCACCAGCGCTTGAGAGTTTGCAACACACCTTCCTTGCCAGCATCTTCGCTACGCGTGGGAAAGAAAGTTGTAATGAGCTCGTTCCTAAAGACCGTGAAGGTTCAACAGCTTGGCTGGGTAGCCACCGTCCCGAACTCAACGTGATAATACCCTTTCTTCGGAGGGATACTGAAGAGGACAAAAGCATGAGCGGCCATAGGATACTGATCATTTATCAGACATGAGCTTACCTGGAGAAGTAGCTAGTCAAGGGCTTTGTACTGTTGTGGAGGATGAAACTCTGAGCAAAAGCAACCATGGCTCTCCCTACAGAGCTGCGAGACCCACCCTCTCGGAGGATTCTTGTGAGGTGCCATTCGGTGTCCCTTCGCCTAAGACGGCAATTTGCGAGCTTCTCCAGCAACCGCCCTCGCTTGTTGCAACTTTAGAAGAACCGTGTGGTCGTGGGCCTCTCAATGCCTTGGGAGGTCATGAACCTGCTGCTTTCGAGGCAGAACCAAGTGTCCAGTGCTGTCGGACACGTTCGGACGGGGCATCCCGACAGATAATACGTGCTAGCCCGCAGTCGCAGGCCGAAGCCGCTCCCTCTCCGCGCCCACAGCCATTTGACGGGACGCCGTTAGCCATAAAGATACCAGACGACCCCTCATCTCAAGCGACACCATGGCTTCCGTCGCCATGTCCCGTGACAGCAACGCTCAGGATAACGAGGCCTCTGCCCTTTTGCCGTCTCACAGTCTCGCTTTCTCTCCCAAACCCCGACCCTCGAATTGCGCTGCACGTCGTCTCGGAAAATACGTTGCCACTGCTCTTGGTTTCATCACTTTCATTTTTGTCGGCATCCGTCTTCGCAATTCCGCTGACCATGATCGCACCCCCAAGACGGTGCCCTGGCTCGCGCCCTGGACCCCATGCTTAGCGAACGGATTGCTTTGTTCCTCACTGACCGTTCCACTGGTATACGATGAAGTGTTGCTCAAGGGAGAGCAACCTTCAACGACAATTGAGCTTGCCTTGATCAAGCGGCCTGGAAATGGCCCAGGTGCTGACAAGAGCCCGATCTTCTTGAACCCAGGTATGCACGAAGCAGACCGGCGAAAAGCGAGAATAAGAAAGCCACCGCGGAGGAGGAACGATGGCAACTCCTTTGGCGGACGTGTAGGACACCTAGTGGATGTCAAGTGTCTCTACGTACCCGGGATGATCAGCGATTGACTTTCTTCCTCGTGTAAATGTTAGGTGGTCCAGGCGCCTCTGGAATCGAGCTCGTACAGAACCTCGGAGCCAGGCTTTCCACGATCCTTGAAGGGGCCCATGATCTCGTATCGTTTGATCCTCGCGGTGTAGGAGCCAGTAGCGTTATCAAGTGCTGGGAGACTCCTGCTCAGCAAGCCCATGCCGTAGCTTCGTACTCGCTCCTTCTCTCCCCGTTTCCCGACGATCCGCAAATGGCCGCTCTCCGGTTTGCCGCAGACAGGGTTATCGCAGCCAGGTGCGATCGCTATTCAGGCTCTGCGTTAGTCTCTACCCTTTCGACCGCTACCGTGGCACGTGACATGGATTTACTACGTCAAGCCATGGACCTCGAGGATGTTCGTTACTGGGGATTTTCGTATGGGACCTTTTTGGGCACCGTGTATGCAAACATGTTTCCTGAGCGTGTAGGCCGGTTTGTCCTGGACGGCGCAACGGACCCTACTGCATGGATCGGCGATCGCTTTGACGACTCGCTGATGGACACCGACCAGACGTTTGACGCCGTTGGCGACCTGTGCGAGGCCGCCGGCCCCTCCCGGTGCGCCCTCGCCGGACATGGACCCGTCAGCGTTTCAAATCAGATTCGCGCGTACATTGCCTCGCTGGCGAAGTTTCCAATAGCAGTGACGGCGAACACCACGAATCCAGGCATCCTATCGTCAACGATGGTCAATGGCGCCGTCTTTCAATCCTTGTACAAGCCTCGGGACTTCGCTGGCTTGGCCCGAGTTCTGGCTCCTGCTATGCATGAAGGCAATCCACTCCCTCTGTATGAGCACGTGGCCGAGCCACCGTTTGACGAAAAGGACATCGAGGTCGATTCCGAGAATTTCTCTAATGCCGCTTTCCGATGCGGTGACGCGCACAGTCGTCCGACAGAAAAGGATGTGCTGGAGGGTGTTGCACGAACTCGCAAGATGAGTCCACTTGCGGGTTCAACATGGAGCTGGAGCATGTCATCATGCATCACGTGGCCCGAGGTCCGCGAAAAGTACCTCGGCCCCTGGAACGCCACCACCAAGAACAAGGTAAGGATATCCTTTCAGGAAAAGGATGCCGAGATCGAACCTGATTCATTTTTGCTTGTTTGGTTCACAGATCTTGATCATCAGCAATTCGCTGGATCCCAACACGCCACACGAGCACGGCGTTCGCCTGAACGCCGCCCTCGGTCCCGAGTCCTCGCGTCTCCTTACGCAACACGCTTTGGGGCATTGCTCCACCGCGCAGGCCTCCAAGTGTACAGAAAAAGCCGTGCGAGCTTATTTCGCGGAGGGAGGTCGTGGTGCCGAGGACATCGAAACTGACTTCTGTGTTGCCGACGAAAACCTGTTCCCTGAACAATCGTAATCATTAGAAATTCGGCTAGAGTGTATGGGATGTTAGAGTTAGAATAAGGATGTGGTGCCGTACAATCGACTGCGCGCCATCGCCTTTTTCAAGGCCCTGTCCTTTTCATGAAGATAATCGATTCAATTGCCCCTCTGCGTTTCAATCGGGACTTGGGACCCATCTTCCGTCAATACACGAAAGGGCCGCATTAACAACTGGGCGCCGCTCGAAGACCCAGTCCTTTTGCTTGGTCAAAGCGGAAGGGACCAGGCCTCATCAGTATGCGGGGCGTGCTGCAGACATCGTGGGAGAATCCTCTGTGACCAAATCTTCTCGGAAGCGAACGATGGAGCTCTCCTACAGACACTCGCGTAATGTAGCGATCGCCCCACCCAAGACTGGGACACAGACATCCTCCCATCTGAAGAGTCAAGGTCCGGTGCCGCACGTCAAGCGTTGGCCCCGCCTGTAGATCATCTCTCTCTTCTCCTTGGAGAAGACACCAACTTGAATGACCCTTTGAAGAGGGTCATATGCTCTGTCATGGTGATGATTGTTCCCTCAGGGTCCAACGATCCGACTCCAACTGGACGATCCTCCAAAAAGGATCATATGCCTGTTCCCTTAGTGTTCCCAACAATCTGTGGTCGGAAACACGGCTTCAGCGTCTTAGGCTGACTGGTTTGCCATTACCAGTTAATCAGATCCTGCTACCGGGGGTTTTGGTAGAGGTCTCGTAAACTACGGACTCGGTCGTGTTTAGGATCACGACTCAGTCACGTACATGCTCAACTGTGTCCAGAGACCACAGCTCAGCCATTCCCAAACGAGGGTCGCTCGCCGCGTAGTCCTCTCAGCAAAAGGATGGTTTCCAGCCAAGCGCCTCACTTGGGTCGAAGCTCTACAAGAGAACAGCTCCCGCAGTACTACCTGGGTGGCCTTTCACCTGAGGTCTTTCGAAGAGTAGGAAGAGGATGTGAGAACCATGAATGGACCAGAGACAGGAAAGCGGGCAAAGCCTGTCTGCTCAACCGGTGAGCGACGTCGTAATCATCTGACTTGTTTGCTCCTATTCGTTGCCCTTCTTGAGCAAGGCGTTGCGGAGGGTGCTAGGAGAAGAGCAGAGGTGAAGAGAAGCAGTCAGACTTAATTCAGGGTTCTCCCTTTATTTAGACGAGAAGGTGCATACCTTACTACGATCATAAGCCTGTGAGAACCCTTGCGTACGTTAAGTTCACTTGCGTCAAACGAGGTCTTGCTTGAGCAGCACCTGAGATCTGAAATGATCAAACACGACGAGCGATTCAGAGCAGTGATCAGAGAGTCAAGCAGAACAAACTGCATAGCATGGTGTGCGAAATAGAACTGGCTGTGTGGAGTCGATGAAAGGAAAGCAATCTGGCAGATTGGCCGAAAGTCGATCTGCGTCCTGGAGCCCTGGGGAAGACGGAAGGAAGCGGTACAAAGCAAGTACATAATGCCTCCTAAGATATACTCACGTTCAAGCTTTCTAGCGGTGGTGGTAGTCGTCCTTCAACGTAACGTCCGTGTCGTTGTTGAAGGAGGGAAAGAGTGAGGGGATGGGAAGATTGGAAAGGGGTGGGCAAGCCCCAAGCACGGCTTTATAGCACCTACGCGAAGACGATTCGGACACAATTCGGACGCGATCGGACGACCCCAGTCCCAGTCCCGCAGCTCTCTCGTCTCTCGTTTCAGGCTCGGTCGCAAATAGTACATGTAAAGTTGAAGACCCATCTCGCATCGCACAACGCCCTTCGACTAGGTGCCCTGCATCGCTCGGTACTTGCTTGGCTCTTCCCTCCCCTCCCCGTACCATCGCGAAGGCTGCGATGACCAAGCGCAACCTGGTAGAGTCGGACCCCGAAGACAAGGATACTCATTCGCCCTTCATCAAAAAGAAGCAGACAAGCCGTCCGTCTTCTTCCACCAAGCAAGGCAAGCTCGATGGCTTCTTCAAATTAGCGTCGTCCCCGCAGTCGAGTGGTCCATCCACTCCTACCAAGTCGGTACCTCCCTCTCGCGTGTCTCAGGCTGCTTCCACCGTGGGCACGTGGTCCTCGTCCGGAGAGCGAAGCTCCCTCCAGAAGCTGGGCACGTCGTCCTCCTCGTCCTCGTCCGGAGAGCGAGGCTCCCTCCAGAAGCTGGCGAGCATAGACGGCGCCGGCATCAGGAAGGAGATGATTGCCAAATCGGATCGCAAGGAGCTCTCGCCCATCAGCGAGCTTCCAGACATGTTCGCAGACCTGGTGCAGAAAATGCCTCTGATCGCCGATGTGGCTCGTCGCCTCAACGGTCGAAAGCTTCGTGTGGCGACAATGTGCAGCGGAACAGAGTCTCCCCTTCTAGCACTGAACCTCATCTCTCGAGCTATCAAGGACAAGTACAACGTCAACCTCGAGATCGAGCACGTGTTCAGCTGCGAGATCGAACCCTTCAAGCAGGCTTATATTGAGCGCAACTTTGCCCCACCATTACTGTTCCGAGATGTCTGCGAGCTTGGCAACGACGAGGCCACCACAGCGTACGGTGCTCTGCACCCGGTACCGGGAAACGTCGACATGCTGATCGCTGGAACGTCGTGTGTCGATTTCTCGAACCTGAACAATAAGAAGAAAACACTAACGGAAGGGGGCGAATCGGGCAAAACCTTCCGAGGCATGCTTGCATGGGTCGCGAAGCATCGACCCTCGATTGTAATTTTAGAGAACGTTCAAGGAGCGGACTGGGACGGGTCGGTGCAACCGGCTGTCGAGAAGGTCAAGTATAGGTACGGACTAACAATATTGACGGAATCAGGGGTCGTCAAGAATGACTCTGACACTTGCAAACTTTGATTGCTAAAGAGTTCAGCATGCCAGCTTGGACACTAAGCACTATTACATCCCGTGCACCCGAAATCGCGGCTACCTGTTTGCTACGGCGGAAGAGCTCAGCGAGCCGTCGTACCCTGCGATATGGCTAAACACGGTCAGATCTTTGACACGGCCCGCTACCGTCCCTGTTGAAGCCTTACTCCTTCAAGAGGACGATCCACGGGTGCAGGAAGCCCGTGCCGCTCTGGTGAAAGCCGATGGGAACTCCCGACGAGGACGTCTCGACTGGAATCGTTGCGAAGCTCGACACAGGAAGGCTCGTGACGAAGAGAAGCTCGGTCAGCTCAGGCCCCTCACGGAATGGCAGGACGGAGGTGTTTGCACGCTACTCCAGTCATCGTGGCAGGAGTGGGGTAGGACCCAGACGGACCGTGTCTTGGATCTCATGGACATTGCATACATCCGTCTTGCCGTTCAGGACAATACGGATGCATCCTTCAAGACCCTTGTCTGGAACCTCAGCCAGAACGTTGATCGAAACCCTGGAAGTAACAACTTCGGAATCAGCCCGTGTCTTACACCTGCCATGATCCCATACATCACTAACCGCGGCGGGCCCCTTATTGGTACGTGGTTCTGCTCGTTTTTCTGAATGGAAACATCGAAGAGATTCCTCATCCGCTTCTTGTATTTCTTCAGGTCTGGAGGCATTGTCTCTTCAAGGTTTGCCTATCGATGAGCTGCTGTTGACACGTGAGTCGATGGATCAGCTTGCCGATCTTGCTGGCAATGCCATGTCAACCACAGTTGTCGGCACTTGCATGCTCTCCGCACTGGTGGTTGCCATGAAGACTTTGAAAGAAGGTCCTAGCTCTTCGGAGCCCACGGAAGAAAGCAATATGGATTCGCTCTCAGTGACTAGAGTGGTTGGTGAAGATCAACTTGAATCCAGCACATACGATCTCGGATCCTGTCGCCCGGTTGGCACTATCGCTGCTGTCCTTGCCGATGCTAAGCGCAGCGCTCGTCTTTGCGGATGTGAAGGTCGAGATGCCATTGCTTTAGCTCCCATCCGCGTGTGCCTGGACTGTCAAGTTACATCCTGTGAAAAGTGCGGAAAACGACCAAAGCACAATTACGTACCTTTGCAGGGATCACGTATCTCTCCGGCTGATTTTGAGGACACTCTCAAGGGGGTCCTTCCCATGCGTCTCTGCCTTCACGGATTCTCGCGCGACATGCTCGATGCCTCCGTTGCGAGTATCGGACTGGACACGGATGCCGTAGCTTGGCCCTTGTGGCGCGAAGCAACGGTAGCTGCTATCAATGGTTCCGAATTCCGGTTCCGCGTCTTGAAACGGCAAGACATCTGGATGGCGATCTACGAGGCCCCCAACGCCAAGCTGGAGCTCCGTATTGACCCCGTCGAGCCCGAGTGGCTCCTTTACGTTGCTGCGCCATCTACCGACATCGCGAGCAGTACGCTCCGCGATCAATTCTCGCGACCCGTTGCCCGCATGACTTTGAGTCCCAATGCTACTGGTTTCTTGGACGGGACATGGTCAATCTATCTTCCTATTCCGAAAGTCTTCCATCTTACCATCGCGGGCAAAGGGGAACTGGTACCATCCTGGAAAGCTCGCATCGGCGCTCAGGGCGGACTCGAAAACGAGAAGTGGTGGTCAAGCATCGCAATTTCTGATGTCCCAGAAGATGCTAAAGCGTGGCTGGACCGCGACCTTTCCGGCACTTTCACTCTGTTCGAGAAATGCGGAACTGCCATGTGCGCCCTTCACAAGAAAGACGGCGATGACGTGGATGCCGACGGTAAAGCAGCGAGACATCCGCTACTCTTTTTCCTAGACCCTACACGCGCGGGCAAGCCCGACGAAGACCCGTTTGTTTTTTCTACAAACGCGCGTTCGCTCGCATATGAAGAAGTCCGCGTTATGACGGCTCGGCTCGATGCTTCCTGGCGACCGAGCGAGAAGATAGGTCCTCAGAAGGTCAGGTGCTATGCACCCGTACGAAAGATGCCAGGCACGTCGCTCGCCTTTGCCGTCCCTGCCACTCCTGATGCAGTATACGCACTTCCAGCTGCTCCACTTTCTGTGGACATGCATACGTGTGACAGCGCTACCATGCTCATGGCCTGCAGCGTTTCGCTCGCACACGTCGACCCTATCTGGCCGTCCGACGGAGAGTGGCGAGACATCGAACTTCTGCAGAAGGGTCGCAAGACTTTCAAGGAGCTAGCTTGGATCACTGAAAGGCTTCCCGGCTTTACTGCACTCCATGAGTGGATGGACATGGGAGAGGTCCCTCGAACATTCCGATGCGAGGCATGTGCACCTACACCACCTGCTATCAGATGGCAAGTTGACGGCAAGAAACGTGTTCAACCCGTGGAGGACCCAACCCAGGCGGGACCGTACGAGCAGGCTCTGAAACACCGTCCTCAGCCCTTCGTTGCTCAGCTCAACTGCGAAGACCGTACCACAGGTCGCGTCCGCATCGGCGTTAACGTAGCTACGCTGGCCCATCGCGCCCTTGCCAACCTCCGCACTGACAATGATCGTCCTAACCCGGCTACTATCGCGTGGCGGCTGACCTCGAACGAGCTTCCACCTCCTTTGCCCCCGCTTACCTTTTCTAGTAACAAGAAGGATCTCCCCAACGCTCAACCCCCACATTTCCGCAACTTTCCCTTGCGGCCCGAACAGCTCCGATCTTTGACCTGGATGCTCGCCCAGGAGAAAGATGACGTGCCAGCTTTTGTCGAAGAAGAAGTCGCCGAGTCAGTGCTCGAACCTCTGCGTTGGCGTGTCGAGGCCAGGGCCGAGCGCGAAGTCAATTTCCGTGGCGGTGTCTTAGCCGATCAGGTTGGTTACGGCAAGACAGCTATCACCCTCGGTCTCATTGACTGTGCGCCACCGGCGAATCCCCTCCCGTCCCACCCGGGTCTCATCTCCCTCAAGGCTACCCTAATCGTCGTGCCGGCCCATCTTTGCAAGCAGTGGCCCTCCGAGATCAGGAAGTTCACAGGATCTCACTTTAAAACCCTGACCATCGAGAACATTGCTGGACTGAACAAGCTGACCATTCAGGACTTCCTGGACGCCGACATCATTGTGGTGTCGTCCCGCATGCTTACGAGTAACAACTACTGGGACCGCTTGGCGGCCTTCTCTGGCGGAGACCTACCTACTACCAGTTCCAACGTTGCGGGGAGGCGATTCCTGCTGAAATACGAAGCGGTTCTTGCCAAGCTCAGGAAGCAGATCGAACTCCTCACAAGCGGGATCCCGGATGCTGTCGATCGCGTTTGGGATAACGTCCAGATCGGTAGGCAGCATGTCGAGACGGACATCCTGCAACCATCCAAGAGGAAGAGCGCCAAGGAGCATGCTGAAAATGTCGATGATCCCATGGAGGTAGACGAACCGTCTCTGCAGGACAGCGAGGATGGCGAGTCTTCTGACGACGACGACGACGACGCCGTCGAGGTGGCATCCGGAAGTAAACGCAAAGCACCGGCCGAACGACCCAAACGGACAATCAAAAAGCGTATTGTCATCTCGGAGGACGAGGACGAACTTGAGACGCCCGAGGCGGCGTCCGAGGAGGACTACGACCCGGACGCCGGAGATGCAGATGCCGCGGATGACGAGTATGAGGTGGAGAAAATCCTTGACGACGGTACGGACGAGCGCGGACCCGTTTATTTTATCAAATGGAAGGGTTATCCGATCGACGACGCCACCTGGGAGCCCATAGCCTGCGTCGCTCACCTACCTGAGCTTATTGCCGATTGGCACGACGAGAAGAATGCCCCGAAAAGAATGAAGTCCAAGTCGCCGGCTGTGGACCTCAAGGGCAAGGGCCCAGCCAAAAGCAAGTCGAAGGCTGTCTCAATTTCAAAGAAGCCGGTTGCAAAGAAGCCGGCTGCAAAGAAGCCGGTAGACAAGGCTAAGGCCATTAAGGTTGAGAAGCCCCTCAGTAAAGCCGACTTCGATCCTTGGGAGCTCAGAAGCAGGCCCGTCAAGGCTAAGTGGACGCAGATGAAGCATCCGAATCTTGAGATGTTCCATTTCCGCCGTCTTGTTATGGACGAGTTCACTTACCTTGAGGGACGAATTCACGCGTCGCTCACCCACCAGTCTGCGGACTTCAAGTGGATCCTCTCGGGCACTCCACCGCACGAGCATTTTGGTCAGATCAAGGGCATCGCGGCTTTCCTTGGCATCAACCTCGGTATCGACGAGCATCCTGCCACGAAGAAGGAAGAGAACGCTGCGCAGGCCACCTCGACTGAGACTTTCTTGTCTTTCCGTGAGATCAGATCTCCCGCGTGGCATGCCCGTCGCCACGAGGTAGCGCAGATCTTCCTCGATCAGTTTGTGAGGCAAAACATTGCAGAGATTGATGAGATTCCCGCAGTCGAACACGAGCACCGGGTCGTGCTCCCTGCCGCCGAGCGAGCCATCTATCTCGAACTCGAGCACCATCTCCAAGCCATGGAGATGGACACCAGACGGACGCTCAAGACGCACGGGGACAAGGAACGTAGACTTCGAGAGGCCATGGGATCGTCCAAGACGGCCGAGGAGGCTCTTCTGAAACGCTGCTCGCACTTTGATCTCCACGTCGAGGCCGCCTTGGACAAGAAGGGCAAGGTATCCTTATCGTCCAAGCTCGCTCCTGTCACTGCAGACGCCCGAGAGGCGTGCGAGGTCATCGTGGCAGAACGCAAGGCTCAGCTGGAAGAATGCCGGGAGGCACTCCTGGCCTGCCTCATTGAAGCAAACCGGACCCACAAGTCGCTGGCTTCCCGAGGAGCCTTCAGGGAGGGACCTGACTTCCTTTCCGAGTGGCAGGGTCGGTGGATCAAAGGTCAGGACGTTGGAGACCCCGAAGCTGTTGAGATCTTTCAAAGCCTCTTGGAGGAGGCTGGCGTTGCTATGGGCAAGGGTGGCTCGTCCTCGGCGAGCGCCGTCAAAAGCCAAATAAAGAGCTTCTATGATAAGATGTCCTCGGCAGGAACGGCAAAAGGCAAGCCCAAGGCCAAACCCGCTGCCAAGGGCAAGGGTAAAGCTGCCGCCAAGAAGAAGCCAGCAAAGAATAGCGACAGCGAAGATAGTGCAGTCGGGACAGACGACGAGGAGGAGGAGCTCGAGGAAATTGACGACGGCGAACCCGTCAAGGCCAAGAAGAAGACAACTCTCGCGGACGATGTGTGGGAACTTCGGGAGACCGTTCATAACCTCCGCCGCCAAGTCAAGGAGCTCACGGGTCGCGTCCGATCCCTTCGTTACTTCACCCTCGTTCGCGACCTCCAACAAGCCCGACTCGATGGCCGTGACCCTGCCTCCCTCACTTGTCCTGGTCCCGACTGCACTCGTGAGGGACCTGTTCCTCATGCCGAACTGGCCGTCCTCTCGTGCTGCGGTCACACGGGATGCTCAGCCTGCCTGATGGAGGAAGCGGCCAACCAGCGTTGCGCTCTTACTGGATGCGACGCCCCAGCACGGACTACGTCGGTCGTTCTCGCCAACGTTATCGGAGTCGATACGGACGGAACGCTCTCCCCTCATGGCAAAAAGCTGTCGGACCTCGTCGCTCTGATCGAGGGACTTCCCACCGATGACCGCGTGCTGGTCTTTGTCCAGTTCGACGACCTGATGACTCGCGTGGCAGGTGCTCTTGAAAGCGCCAAGATCAGTTTCCTCCAAGTTATCGGATCGACGGCCCAGCAGTCAACGGCCCTTGCGACCTTCCAGGGAGATCTCAACTCAAGCGGCAACAATGTGCCTCGCGTCCTCCTTCTCAACGTCATGAGCGAGTCGGCATCGGGAGCCAACCTCACGGTCGCCAATCACGTCGTCTTCCTCTCACCTTTACTGGCGGAATCACAGCAGGAGTACACCGCCGCCGAGGTGCAAGCCATCGGTCGCGTCAGACGATACGGACAGAAGAAGATAGTTCACATCCACCGGTTCCTCTCGGAGGACACCATGGACACTCAGATCTACGAACAGAGAGAAAGAACTGTCCTCTCGTGAAGATGCCCTCACATCAAATCCCCACTTTGACGTTCTCCTTTTTCATGTTTTATACTTCCACTTTTATAGCGGACGCTTTGGCCCGTCTCTCAAATGGCGGACCTCTGCCGGATTTGCGTAGCACTCACTTGTGCATGTAGCTGTATGTGAAGCTTCTTTTTCCAGAATCTGAATATTTTTATGTATCGTTGGCCCTTGGCTTCCGAATGAGGCAAAACTCGTGCGTTGCAGCTCGGTTTCATCCAGTAACAAGATGCTCAACAAACTCCTCATCCCCTTTTGGCCAACCTCCTGGCTTTTCTCAGCTTCTGCAACTTCTCAAAGTGGAGCAGGCATTGGAGCGCCTGCGGATCTTAATTAAGTACATGTATATACAGTGTATCCACTCGGTGTCTCAGGTCATCATCGGTCATCCTGACTAGTCGACGAGCCCCAACCGGCAGTCCCCCCGAGACTAGCTCGCGACTTGTGCAGTTTCTTTTTCGCATCCTTGTCTCGCTCTAGGAGAAGCACGTCCTTGTTCTGTGATAGAATCTCTAGCATTGGCGGCAGCGTCACCACTTTGACCAGCACCTCGATCACTGTAAACGGAGAGAGCATGTCAGCGCACCGCATACAAGCAAATTGGACAGGGGTCGTAGGATGGAAACTCACTTGGCTGGCAGATGAAATCGATGAAACCAAGCTGACTCGCTGCGATGTTGACGTTTTCTCGATCCATGAAGGGACTGACAGGAATGTCTCTTCGTTTCTCTTCGTCTCCCTGAGCCATGAACTCGCGCTGCAGACGCTCCAGCCATGTCGCATACACGTTCCACTCGCGCGACAAATTCGACACGTCGGCGCACTTGATGAACATCTGGAACAGCGCAAAACGGTCCCCTGCGTTGTTTGTAGGATCGAAAGGAGACGTGCCCGATGTCTGAACAGACGAAGGAGGTGTCAGCTGGTGCGAGAACGCTCAAATCTGACGATGTCGAATGGAAATACTTTATTCTTGAACAAGGAGAGCGTGGTGAAATGTTCAGAGATGTCGGTTGCCATCACCATTCCTATCACGAGCTCCCGAAACCGATGGGAGTCGTCGTGGTCCATGTTTTCGAGGATATTTGTGTCGTCGCGCATCATCACGGTGAAGGCTGTCGCCAAGTGGTGATTCTCCAAGACCGACCGATCATTGTAAAGAATTGCTTTTGGATCATGAGTCTCGACGAGGAATTTGTTGTTTAGTCCTGGATGATCGAGATCTGTGGGAAAATTCATCTCAGTGTCAGTCTTTCAGATACCCGGTCGTTTGCGGGGCTATTGTTACAGATCACGTACCATGAATGGCTGCGGCTATATACACTGCAAACATCTCTAGATCTGTCAAGGGCAAGCGACTCGCTTTGACGAAACATTGTATCGCCTGCAATACGTCCGCCGCATGTGTGGCGTTGTGATCTGACAAGCAAACCATATGAGTCTCCGGGCGCCTCAATCTATAGCGTGTCGGTAAGAAGCTCACATGGCACTTCCGCGTTGTATAAACCCTCGACTTTCCGTAGAAATCCCGTGAGCTTGCCCTGAGGTATCCGTAGACGATCCGTCAACCCACTCGAGCTAAGCAGATGCAGGGCCATGGTTGAGAGCGTTCTACCCCCCAGGACAGCCTCCAAGTCAAAGATCGACCACGTCCAATTGTCAAGACCATCCAGCAACGGCCTGATGCGAGTCAAATCCTCGCTCAGCATGGGTAGTACCCGCCCGTCTTTCTTCTTCGCGTGCGGGCTATGCCCATATCCGCTCTGTATGCTGTCCGATGAGACCCTGTGCAGCTCTTCGTGTCGCTTCCGGAATCGGCGTGCCGCCGCGGTCCTCGGACTGCTTGGCGACCCCGGGCCAGTCAGTGAGGGCAATCCTCCCGTCTCAATGTCCAACCGCAGTCCCACGGGTTTCTTTGGTCGGAAGAGCATGTCCATCTCACTCTCTGGTTGATCCGGTCGTTCGAAGAAGCCTTTACCGGCCGCCCCCGAAGCATGGGATTCCCGTCCAGAAGAAGACCGAGATCGAGTTGCCCGAATCTTTTCCAAAAGATTTCGGTGCACACCGCGGTTTGGACCTGCCAGCAGATTCAAAAGCCACAGCTAGACGTAAAAGTCTGGTGAGCCGGTTGCAAAATCTGACATATGGCGCCAGGTCCACGTACCTCCTGCTCTTCATCGACACCCGCCACGCCGGCGTGCAGCTGATTCTCCAACGCCGGCGTGAAGAGCTTGTCGCTATTGCTCAACCAGCCGAGCACTTTCTCCAGGTGCTCGAATGTATTTCGATCCGTGACAGGATTCGCCATGATGCTTTTGACTGTCGCGATGCTCTTTTCGAGCGGGCTGTCAAAATCGGCTGCCTGACTGCTGAGCTGCCGTTGCAACCCCTGCAATCGATCTCGTAGTCCACGATTGATGCGGTTCATTCCGTATGTGACGGCGAACTGATCTCGCTCGATGACCTCGAGCAATCGGGTGGCTATTATGGTCGTCACAGCGCTGAGACAGACGTAGGTAAGGACGGCTGGACCAGCCAGCGATTTCCTCGTGTTGAACCGCCCCGTGTTGAGAGCGATCATTATGATAAGGTTAGACATGACGAATAGCATTGTCAGGAAAGACGGCAGGTTCGCGAGAATCGGAATGATGATAATGGCGACGAGATTGAGGAGACCGAAGTTCCAGAAATCACCGTCCGGATCTACTACCCGGGTTCGAACAACTTCATGGCAAAAGAAAAAATCGAGGTTGAGAACTTGCTCTCAATCACTGGCGTTTCCGACTGCTCTCAAGACCAGCTGCCGATACTCACGGACGTTCAGGTTCACGGCTCCGCCGACAAAGAACGTGAACAGAGGACCGGCCCAGTAACTCATGGTTTCTCGAGACATTCGGATGTAAGCCATGAGGATAATGGCGAAAGGCAGGATGCCGCCCACGAAGAGGAAACCGACATCCCACTTCCAGATATATCTGCGAAACATTCTAACAAGATCAGGGGCACGATTGGATGAGGGCCAGGGACGCCAGCGTAACGTCTCCTTACCGCATGCTTGGGATGTCCGTCTCATCGGGACAGTAAGCGGTCGTGAACGAGTTGCAGCCTCTGCTCTGGGAGACCAGTCCAATGACAATGTACTGCACGTAGAGCAGCATTGTCCAGCCCATGAGCGCCATGCTCATGAGGATCCACCGTCGTCTGTTCTTCTCCCACGACCACTTCTTATATTCCCGCTCGTGTTCCGGGTTGGCAAAGGACATGGTGAGCCACTGCGACCAGGTCTTTCCGCTCTCCAGGACTTGGCTCGAATACTCTGGAAAGACCATCCCAGAAGCGAACATCCCGCCCTGCTGCATTTTCGGTGGCGACTCGCAGACCGAATGTTGCCCCCATGATGACAATGGGACGTTGTGATCCCTAATGGATTCAGAAGAGTAAGAACAAAGAGACGTCAACGACGGTCATGACTCTGCAGCCGCATAGTGAGGGACGACACCGACCATGAGCTTCTCTGAGCGGTGCGCATGACACGAGGGGTGGTGGGCTCCCCTCCACTGCCTATTGGATCGATCTTGTTCATTGGGAGTGATGGGTGCTTGAAAAAGGGGAAGCCAATAGGCATGCAAGAGCAAGTTGCAAGGTGAGCGCAGAGTGGCTCATGGGATTTTTCGGACAGAGGGGGGGGGAGGTAAGAGAGGCTTACCCGATGAAGACTCCGCTTGCTCATGACACACACGCACAAACCACTCACATCTCACCATCGCACACACTTGCAACTCTGGCCATTTTTGAGCTGCGTGGATTTTTTTCGCATCCCTGTCCCTCGGTCTCTATCCCCACAAATAGGAAGAAGCATATAAGCAAGATGGTTTTGCAGTCCCTTGGTCCCTGGTAACGGTGGCGGATACCGTTGTTCGGTTCCCTGTTGCAACGTGAGACATTTCCATATCTACAGCACAGCTCGATGGAAGGTCGGTCGTCTCAGTGAGCACTCTCGCTAGTCCTTCCTGTGCTACCATTGGTATATGATCCAGTGCATCTAGTACATCTTTTCACTGTGTAGTGTTTTGCCAACAGTTCGATTGACGTTCCGAGCGTTTGGCTTGACGTCACTCTATGCTGGCTCCATTCACATTCACGGCATTGTTGCGCCGATGAAGCTTTTGGTGTTCGAAGGGAGAGAGCTGTAGCGTCAGGCAGCAAAAAGCTTGGGGAGGGGGCGAGCAGCTTTTTCGGGTCTCCTTTGAGCTTTTTGAACGTGGCGCTCCCCATACCTTTTCCCGTCCTCTGTGCTTGTTCTCGCAGCCATCCAGCGCAACTACTTCACCGACTTCCCAGCCAGGAACGTTGTTACGGTTCATTTTTCTGTCTCCGAAGGTACATATCATCCCTTCGTTCCGGAAGATTCCGCCATCCCTCATCTTGCCGATCGCCTCTTCGCGTCAACTCGCGTTTCCCAGGTTCGAAGGTCTCAATTCGTAGTCTCACTCAGCCAGTCCTCGCCTTTCACACGACATGGCACCCAAAGTCCTAGTCCTTGGTGGTGTCGGGTTCATAGGACGCAACCTGGTCGAGTACCTGACGGAAAAGAACCTAGCGGACACGATACGGGTGGCAGACAAAGCCATTCCTGCGACGGCATATCTTTCCGAGAAGCACAAGGCGCTGTTTGATGGCGACAAAAGGGTCGAATTCAAGCAAGCGAACCTGACTAACGCTGGTAAGCGAACATGGCTCGGACCAGGGGAGTCCCTGATAAACGTGGGAGGGCAAGAAGGAAGGACTGGGAGTGTTGCTTAAGTAGTCCACCGAAGTACGAGAAGAGCAGCCTCAGGGACGGGGCGGTGCTCAGAGAGGAACAATGGTGTTGGATGTCGCTGCTCGTGACCTATGACAGAGGGTGCGCGTCCCGCTGCGAAACTTGATGCAGTTTCTCACGCACCTGTTTACCCATTGCGCAGCCGCCGTAGAAAAGGTTTTCACCCGCGAGGATGGCAGCGACTTCGACTATGTCATCAACCTCGCAGCCGAGACTAAATACGGCCAGTCTGATGAGGTCTACGACGAGCGAACCTTCCAACTCTCGGTGGCTGTCGCTAAAGAAGCAGCCAAGCGAAAGGTTAAAGTTTTCCTCGAGGTCAGCACTGCGCAGGTGTATGAGTCCGATAAGGTCAGCATTGGATTCCGTTTATTTGACTGCAGTTCAAAGTTGTACTCATCACAGCTCATGCCCACAGAAACCGTCAGGGGAAGACGGCAAACTCAAACCTTGGACGGCCGTCGCGAAGTCTAAGCTGAAGGCTGAGGACGAGTTGAAGAAAATCGCTGGGTACTGACTGCGCTGCCTGCAAAGTAATCTAAACCAACACTAATACCGCTGGATCTTGGCTTTAGTTTGAACCTAGTGATCCTCCGTCCCGCTCTCGTTTACGGTCCTGGTGATATTTCCGGCATCAGTGAGTCGGGGCCAGAGTTAAAAGCATCTGTACTTTCGCCTTGCTCACGACTAAGTCCCACGAATCTAGCACCCCGCCTCATTGTTGGCGCTGTCTACCGTAAACTTGGCGAGAAAATGGAGCTTCTGTGGACCAAAGATCTGAAAATGAACACTGTGCATGTTACGGACGTTGTAAGTGGAAAACAGGTTTGGAGGGAGGGCAAGCAGGCAGCTCAATTTCGCATCCAGGTTCGCGCAATATGGCATGTCACGGCCACCACCGCTGAACAAGGAGGACGTACTGCTCCTGTAAGCAGCGTTGAGGTCTACAATGTTGCCGATAAGAACGACACCGGTGAGGGATCAACGTCAATTCCAAAATGCCAAACCAAAGACGGAACCTAAGAGGCTGATACGAACCTGTCAGATCAGGGGAAGGTAAACGATTTCATCAAAGCCATTTTCGGAATTGAGACGGGCTTCCAAGGAACGATGATCAGCCAGTTTGCCAAGGTTTGCAATAGCCTTGCTATTAGACGCATGCACGTCAAGACTAACCGCTCGATTTTTCGGGTGCTAGCTGAACCTTGAGTCAGTCACGGAGGACGTCAACGACAAACACTTGCAACCATGGTCGGAGCTTTGCAAAGCAGGTGGGGTCACTAACACCCCCTTGTCTCCGTATCTGGACAAAGAACTGTTAAAAGACAATGCCTTGAGCGTGGATGGAACCAAGGTGAGACGTGCAATCTGCTTTGCTGGTTTCTTTAACCGGAAAATGGGCCTTGCTGAGAACCTTTCGCATCCCAGATCGAAAAATCGTTGGGTTTCACGTACTCTTTTCCTACAATCACCGAGGCCACCTTGAAGGAAGTCATCGCCAACTTCGAGGAGAACGGTACCTGGCCGAAGGGCACCACAAAGTAGATCTGACTATTTGACCTTTGTTTTCTGGAGCGGGCGCGACTGTAAATTGAACCAATGTGCAAAAGAAGCAGAAGGCCAGGATTGATACAGAACGCGAAAAGGACACAAAAACACCTGCTTGGGAGTCTGTACAGTAACCGTGCATCGTCTAGGATGATCCCCACTCGCCTTGCGAGGGGCTATCACCCCAAGATGCCTTTGCTGACCTGCCGTCTCCCGCCGAGGCTTGTGCATTCTCGCGCCTCGGTGAGGAGGTAGCTGGTCCCTGCCGACCATTGCTCTGATAACCGCCTCGCAAGGGGGCGCCCCGGTCGAGGTATCTTCTCCCTCCTCCTCCCCTCGGTCCAGCTTCGCTCTGGGCGTAGTTTGAACCCTCATCCCGCCGACCGTAACTGTCGGATCGAGTGTAATGCCTGCTGTCTCGACCAGCTTCGTAAGCCCTTTGTGGTACGCCCGTGTCGCCGCCAGCATTGGATCCCCCGCGGCCCGTCTCGGTCTTCCCGACGTCCCACTCCCTGGTTCCAAAGGATTTGGCTTTGCGCGCCGCGTTCTCCTCCCGTTCTTTCCTGTAAAGATGTGTCAATGGGATGCGTCCTTTCGATAAAAATATTCCAGAACGATTTTCGCACCTGAGCGCATCCTGAACTTTGCGACGTTCGGCGGCTTGGGCGCGGTCGCTAGCACGCTGCTCCATCTCCATAACACGTCGCCTATCTGCTTCCTCCTTCTGCTGAGTGCGCGCAGCCGTTTCAACCATCCGGAACTGTTCCTCGTCTTGACGAACAGCCTGCGCAGAGGGAATCAGTACCGTTATTAAATCTTCCGCTTTCCCAGATTGAGAAATCACAGTCGTACCTCTTGTTTGCGCTTCAATTCCTGGTTGCGCCTGCGGATATCCTCCATCTTCTTGTCGAGCTCCTCCGGAGTCAAGCGCTGGAGAAACGAAGTTGATGCATCAGTTAAAGGAAGGTTAGCTCGAGCCAAGATATGTGGTGGACTGACCTTCTTGTCCACTCCGCCCGTTAACACCCGGTTCGGGTTGTAGTAAGGAACCGGGCGCGGCGGTGCGGGAGCTTGCTGCCCCTCCCCGGCCTGCGGGGACGTGACATCGTCCGGTGAAGCTGCTTCCGTGACAGCATCCGATGCCGCTTCAACCTTTACTGGGGAAGAGCGTGGAGCGGGTTCGTTGCGAGGTGGACGAGGACCACCGTTGGCGTTGTTCGCGCCTCGCTGCCCTCCTCTCCCGCCACCGCGCGAGCCTCGAGTGCCCATCTGGGGTGCTCGCGCTGCTTGTGTCGAGTGCTTCTCGGGTGCGAGTTTCTGCGCTGGTGCATCATCCCCATTTACGATCGGTACTTCGAGAGTGTCTAGATCAGGAGCAAAATCGCGGGTCGGCGTCACGCTTGCACCACCCTCTGCTTCCGTATGCTCTTCTAGCTCGGCCGCCTCGCCGTCACCACCGTTCGAAGCAGCATCCGCTCGAACGGCATGTTCAGCGGATTCCACGGTGTTGCCGGATTCCTCCGCAGCCTCCTGGCTGAGGCTTTCGGCGGCATCAGACTTGGGAGCACCGACGCTCGAGGAGGCGTCGGCGGCATTCGAGTTTATATCCAACCCCTCGGTCTCCACGCTGCCCTCGCGAATGTTGTCGGTAAGATCGTTATCAAGCATTTCGTTAAAGACCTTATTCGTGATGGGTTGTTCCGGTTTGACGATATCCTCTGTGTTGTCTCCGGTGCTCATCGCTAGCATATTGTCGTGTGTGAGAGATGCGATAGCCGTCAATGTCGTATATAGGGCAGGTGAGAAGCGTAGAAATTCAAACTCTTCCTCACAAAAGTCGCGCAGCAAACATCGGGCTTCCTTGCGAAAACGGCCGAAAATCTTGACCACAAAAGAGCGAGCCAAGGTGCTTACCACGATGAAGGTTACGGTACTGTCGCGAGCATTGAGCATAGCGGACCGGCGCCCCTCAACCCTGTCAGCCCTGTCTATCATTGGCTTCCTTTGCTTCAGTTTTATTCCATTTGCAATGAAGGTAGCGTCGAGTGCCCTTGGAGTATCCCGTTGCTGCCGACGCCGATTTGTGCGCCTGCATCCCCTGCCAATCCAACTGCCTAGACATCTGGCCCCTGTGATTTAATCTTGCCTCAACTCGGTCGGTGCCGATCCTCCAACCCAACAAAAGCGCTTCAATGCCAATGGAATCTCCTGCATCAGTGGGCTAGAGCGGCTTCGCAACATCTGCTCGAGGCCCGCTTAGATACGAACGGTTTTAATGAACTACCAAACAGATTCCGCGGCCCGGACACGCAGCGTATCTTTGCCACTTTCTTCATGTTGTCAGAGCGTTAGGATGGTCTGGAGGCAGGTTCAGAACTGATGAGGAGGCGATGCTATCGAAAGCGGAAAGCCTTGGCCCTTGGCTGCTACTCAGAGGCCTTCTCCAAGCCGAACCTCCATTTCACATTCCCACTACACCCGTCCAAGTTCTGACCTTGAAGCAATGCCTCCCGCCTACGGAACCATCCCATCAACGGAGTCTCCGCGTCTCAGAGATCCAGCAGCTCGCAATACCGAGGGAGGTCACATTTTCGGTCCCCCACCCCCAGATTTTCGATCGTCCATCTACCACCTCTTCTTTTCGCAATGGATAAACATACTCCTTCCATTCATTCCGTTGGGCATCCTTTCGGGTTTTTTGGGATGGAACAGTGCTCTTACCTTCGTCTTCAACTTCTTCGCTTTACTGCCTATGGCGAAACTTCTTGGGATGGCTACCGAGGAGGTATCTAGTAAAGTAGGGGAATCTCGTCAGAGCCTTAATAATAACATGCCTATTCTGTCTGCTATCAGCTCGCTCTTCGGACAAACCAGACTATCGGGGGTCTCCTTAACGCATCTTTCGGGAATGCGGTAGAGCTCATCGTTGGATTGATTGCTCTTCAGCAGGGCCTTTTGGACGTTGTTCGGGCCTCCTTGCTCGGAAGCATCCTCAGCAACTTGCTTTTGGTTCTCGGAGCATCGTTTCTTGCCGGAGGAATATATCACAAGAGTCAGACTTTCAACACCACTGCTGCTCAGACTAGTGGAAGCTTGCTTTGCATGTAAGCTGGGGCAGCGGACGTTATATGCTGATAGAGTGGCGCAGATACTGACCTAGAATCGGGTTCCTGCAGTGTCGTGATGGCCTTCGTCGTACCAGCAGCGTTCTCCTTTGCTGTCAAGGAGGACTCTGAAAGGCTTCTTCTCGAACTATCGCGTGGCACGGCGGTACGGTTTAGCCATAAAAAGCGTAGAATTGAAGGGCCGGAACTGATCTTTACCAACAGATCGTTCTTTTCATCCTCTACTTTCTTTTCCTCTTCTTCCAACTCCGTACTCACACCGAGCTTTTCGTCGGAGAGGCTGGCGAGGCAGAGGAGGAAGAACCCAGTCTTACTCTGGCCGTTTCCGTCGCCCTCCTTGTTACGGTTACCATTCTTGTCTCGATCTGCGGAGAATATCTCGTCGGGTCCATCGAATACGTGGCCGACAGGTGGCATCTCAGCAACACGTTCGTCGGTCTGGTTTTGGTTCCCATTGTCGGTAACGCTGCGGAGCACGTTACTGCTGTGACTGTCGCCATGAAGGACAAGATGGATCTCGTCATTGGTGAGTTTGGGCCATCAGCTTGTTGTCTTGGTTCCGTCCGTTTTGATGGTTTTCCCTATCAGGTGTGGCTATCGGCTCATCTATGCAAATCGCCCTTCTCGTGACGCCAATGTGCGTTATTTTTGGATGGATCATCGACCAACCTCTCACTCTCGCCTTTTCGACGTTCGAGACTAGCGTCCTGTTTGTAAGTTCTATGGCGCACTTGCGTACAGTCAGAGCACAAGCTCACAGTCTGAGGGTTTCTTAGGTTTCGGTCTTTGTGGTCAACTCGGTCATCCAAGACGGAAAAGCAAACTGGCTGGAGGGTGCCATGCTTCTCGGTGGCTACTTCATTATCGCATACGCGTTTTACGTCATGCCATGAAGGCTTCTACCTTTCGAAATGAGTAGTGTAGTGTAATGTAGTCTTCTACATCTGGTTTTCACGCTTTGGTCGCGTGAGCTTCACACACAATGTATCTTTTGCTTCACACCTTCCCGTGTGGTACGCCGAACTTGCGACTAGGCTCGGATGTTCCTAGGACTCTGGAGTCTTAGGCTTCATGTGTCCCGCGTGGTGCTAGTCCCTTTCAGGCTGGGAAGAGCTAGAGTCGTAACAGCTACATCGGCAAGTCTGGCACGCGACGAGAAGCCAACATGCCGCCCAATACACGTTTCGATGCTTTTTCCACCAGCATTTTTCTATTTGAGCAAAGACCGCGCCAACTGCTCCTGGGCTCTTTGAAAAACCTGCGCTACCGTCTGCTCCGAAAGCGGCATGTCGGCCTCGTTGCTCTTCTTTGTCACACGCGAGGCGATGTTGTTGGGTTCCGACTCCAGGATGATTCTGCAGAGTGAAGCGTCTGTGAGCGTCCGAAACGATGGATGGGATCGACAAGGGGTTGTGGGTTCACGCTTACCCTCCGTCGACCGTCTCGTCCAGCGCCAGCACTACCTGATCGAACTGTTCCAGTATCACCCGTTTCTCGACTTGTCCCCTGGAAGGACGAAAGACGCACGAAAGCGTCAGTTACGCGCATCCGATGATGGTCGGAAGATACCAAACCGGGAATTCGATACTTGAGCAATATGGCGAGCGTTTCGTAATAGCTCGAAAGAACGTGTGCGAGGATCAACTCGTTCTCGTCCACCGAGCCGATGACATACAGGAAGACATCGATCGAGTTCTTGTACACGACAATCTGGTTCTCGAACATGATGATCTCGCCTGGTGGAGGAGCCGTCATGAACACCACAGGGAAAGGGGACCGACGCCTTTGCTCCGTGAAGCGGTCGATTCAGGAACACCAACTCACTCGTCGTCTTTCTCGTTTTTTCGAAAAGGCCCTTCTCAAAGACCTTCTGCTCCTTGAGAGTTGGGTAGTCGGGTTGGTAGTATTTGGAAAGGACTCGCTTCCCTTCGCTGTCCAGGATGATGATAGCTTTCGTCGTGTACAGACTCTGGAATGGGAAATGGTGAGTCTCCAATTGAGCCCTTTGAGGACAACCAAAGGGGGAGGCGAGGCATGATCCAAACGCACCGTTCCTTGTGGTCGAGCGACCATTCTGAGGAGGCGAGAAAGATTGTAGGAAAGGAATGTACGATTGTACCCTGGCTAGGTGAAGCAAACGAGCTGCAGTCAGTGGCCTTTTCTGCAAGACAAACCACCAACAGAAAACATCGTTTACTATATACCTCACAAGTGGCTTCGAGATGGGAGAGGCAAACAGCGAAAGGGGTCTGCGCGTTGAACCAGGGAAGGAACCGGACGTGGTGCGGCGCATGCTGCCCTAACCCTTGCGTTGTATCACACGCTTGGCTCGTGTACAACATAAAGCGATGTCGCGATCGCCTCGCGTTCGTGTGCGGAATTTCGGTTACCACAAACAGCAGACATGCTTGCAAGACAACTCTGTAGAGCCCTGCCGGCCCGGTCAGCGTCGGCGCTCCACGCACGACCCACAAGCTGTCTCCTCGGAGCTCGCGCCTACTCTCGCGTAGGAACAGACAACAATGTGGTCCGAGCACTCGTCGGAGCCGTCGGGAACACGCCTTTGATTCGTCTCAACAAGGTCAGCGAGGAGACGGGTTGTGATATCATGGGAAAGGCCGAGTGGATGAACCCAGGTTTGTCCGGGGGTCTGGTCCTGTTTGGAAACACCGACGGAGGAGCGTCGTTGAACGTCGTCGATTGCCTTTCACAGGAGGTTCCGTGAAGGACCGAGCGGCGCTATACGTGGTTGAGCATGCTGAAAAGCAGGGTCTCATCAAGCCCGGGGGAACGGTCGTGGAGGGTACGGCGGGTAACACAGGCATCGGGCTGGCGCATATCTGCCGATCGAAGGGTTACAATCTCGTCATGTAAGAGCGCTAGGATAAGAGCTTTCCAAATTCCACGAGGAATCACGCTGACTGGGACGTCATTTAGCTACATGCCAAACACGCAGAGTCAGGAGAAGATCGACCTTCTCAGGATGCTAGGTGCTGACGTCCGGCCCGTCCCAGCGGTGCCCTTTACGGACCCGCAAAACTACAACCACCAGGCAAAGCGATTCGCCGAAACCCTGCCGAACGCGGTCTGGACAAACCAGTTCGACAATGTGAGATCTCGAGTCCGGGTACAAAGTGGATCCCGGTTCGCTGATACCTTTTGTCTCATCAATATCAGATTGCGAATCGATTGGCGCACATTGAGACCACAGGTCCCGAGATATGGCGCCAAACAGAAGGCGGAAAGCTTGACGGCTTCATTTGCTCTACTGGAACAGGCGGCACCCTCGCAGGTACGGCCCGCTACCTCAAGGAAAAATCGGATGGACGCGTCAAGGTGTTCATCGCCGACCCACCGGGATCCGTCCTCTACGCGTACAAGAAGCGAGGTGTTCTGGAACGCACTGGTGACTCGTCCATTACCGAAGGGATCGGACAGGGTCGTCTCACCGACAACCTGGCTCCGGACTGGGACCTAGTGGACGACGCCATCCACGTGCCCGATGCGAAGACGATCGAGATGATCTTCAGGCTCCTGGACGAGGAGGGTGTCTTTGTCGGTGCGAGCTCGGCCATGAACGTCGTCAGTGCCGTCGAGATGGCAAAGCAGCTCGGACCAGGGAGCAGGATCGTCACTGTGATCTGCGACGGTGCCGCTAGGTATCAGTCGAGACTGTTTAGTAGGTCGTGGTTGGAAGGGAAGGATCTCTTGCAGCATGTACCAAAGCATTTGCACAAGTACATCCTTCTTAAGTAGAAGAGCGGTCGGACTCCCTTTGACATACTCATGTAGAAACTCCGGGAGAATCCACACTGCCACATACTATTTCGACAAAACCTATAATAGAAGACCATGCATGATGCATCACATACAGTATGATATGTCACCTATCATTCCCAAATACAGTACACACCTGCATGAAAGTTTCCGAAATCTTTCTTAGCGGGTACTTTCCATAGGAAAGCGCAGTGACTTTGCCACAGGAAAAAAGGTGTCGCGTTAAATGAACTTTTCTCCCCCTACAAGAAAATAACCAGCGCATCATCGGCCGTCGTCGACCGCAGAGCTTTGGGCATTTGCCATTGTCCACGTGTCCTGATATCGCTGTTCCCAGAGTTCTTGACATTGCACCAACGGACCCTTCTACTTCGATGACCGCCACGGCAGAGGTTCGCCAGCGAGGGAAGGCTGCTTATGCTGCCTTGGCAACGAACCCATCCACCGACGGGTCTTCCCTCGCTGACTGCGCAAATACACGCACTCTCTCGGTTCGGCTGACCTAAAGAAAAGACAGGCTTCGGTAACCGAGAACTAACGTCGTTTCGGGATTGCAGATTCCAGCCTCCATCGTTCCATGGACACATACCACTTTTGGATATTCTGCGTTCCTAGTTGCACTGGCAGTGTGCTACAGGACCCACTGGCATTCTGTTCTGAAGAACGAAGTTTCTGGGTATCCGGAGGAGTGGCTCCCTAGCGTCTCTGCTGTCACAGGAGACTGGTACCCCGCCAGGAACGTCTTTCAGATTCTGATTGCTCTAGCTGCCGGTAGCGTACACCACTGGAAAGAAACGAACGAGAGAGCCCTCCATTGACTTTTTCGCCCCTTTCGCCACCGATGACAGGACCTCGTTTCCTCCTCCTCGGTCTGAACCATGTCGTGAACCGCGTGAATCAGACCACTGGTAGTAGAGTGATGTCTGGGCTCACACTAGCGCTCGGCGTAATCCGGGCGCTGAGCTGCGGCGTCTTCGTCTTTGTCACATCCACGGACGACCATATGATACACGACGTTGGGATGATCACGTATCTGGTTGCAGGACTGCTTTACATGGGGTGCCTGACGTGGCTTTCATGGAGGACCTCCCAATTCGGAAAGGAAACCGGATGGAAGTTCCGATTGAGATGCATTGTTGGCTTCCTCGCTCTGATTCCATGCTTGGTGTACTTCTTTATTCAACACAAGGTCGAACGTGTTCCTGGAGGTAGATCAGAAGTGCTCTACTGTCAATACCTCGGACAGCTCGCTGATGTACGTTTTCCTTTAGCGTACAGTTATTATGCTGTCTTTGAATGGGCGGTGATCCTCTTCGATGTCGCATTCGACCATGCGACAGCAATCGATGTACGCGATGTCAGCGTGCAGGTCGTGCTTCCGAAGCTTTTAGCCCAGAAGTTCAAGCAGGAACCGGAGCTCGAGTCTGTGGCAGTTCCTCGTAAGCCCTTGAGCATCACTCCCGGTCTTTACGCGACCGTCCAGGCTCATCTGGCTGAGACCTACTTAGGTGCGTTCAATTATCGTTTCGAAACACATGCAGACTAGCCATCAACTAAATACACGTGTCTTGTCTATTAATTGAAGGTTTCGTTTTCTGGAGCATGACAACATCCTTGGGGCTCACCATCTGGTACTTTCCACTCTGGAACATGGGAATGTCTGGTTTTGAGGCGTTCTTGTTTACCTCGCTTTCGCCGGCCCTCCTCGCCATCCCGCCGATTCGGCGGTTTGTCTTCCGTTCATCAGCGATACTCCACCTCTTCTCCTTGGTTGGCCTTATGGCGTATCGCCTCGAGGACCCAGTCCTGAGACTTAGCGCAGTCGGCACGGGGGTCGGGCTTTCCTTCCTGGCTTGGGTGTCAGCGCTGGTCGATGTAGATGGCATCTCGTCTGACCTCGTGCAGCCCTGCTCCTGGAAGCCGTCATTGTCGCTACTCCTTGGTCTGATCTTGAGCAGCATCGCAAAAGTCACTGCCTACTCGAACAACCCAGTCTGGCCCACGATGAATCCGTCGAATGGAGGTTTCAACGACCTTGGTGCTGGACTGGGGGTTCTCGCATGCATGCAGATCTTCTTCCGCTCCGTAGCGGAGGCGAGAACCGCACCGATACACAACGGTCACGTTGAAACCTTGAAAGAGAACGCCGTTCACGTGCAAGAATCGCGCAGAGGCGGAGTTTGGCCCGCCGCCGCCCTGGGTCTCGGTGCCCTTCTGTTCTCGCTTCATAGCATGCTTACGGACTCGGGTATCATCTGCTTGTGGGCTACGGAAGGATACCCGAATCCTGGACCGCCTCCGCTTCTCGGCGGAGTAGCCGTCCTCCTTGTCATGGGAGCCGGCCTGTTGGCTTCGCAACACATGCGATTTGCGACCAGCTCCTTTTGGTGGCTTGCCGGGACCGCCGGTGTGATGGCTCTTTACTTTTTGCCCCGGGTGTCTGTTTTCGGACGGGCCGCCGGGTTCTTCGGCGGACTGGTCTATGCTGGCTACATCATGAGCCTTGCGCCTGCCCTGCTACAACAGCTTGCCTTCTATCCCGTTGGAAGGACCATGACTGTCGGTTTGATAACTTACAATGTGCTTCAGGTATGCAGCAGAACGACGTTAAACATTACTAGACCGTCGCTCATCTCGTTGTTCCAGCTCGCCCACGTCTGGGTGGTTGCTTATGCTTTCGTCCCCGGCGGACCCCTCGCACGCGAACGCACTCACTTCGTGGTTGCTGCCACGCAATTCCTGCTGCTGCTCGGCGCCGTAACTGCCCGAACGTCTCTGACGGCCGCTGAAACGCGTGAGCCTCCTGTTGCTGCTCACAAGTCTCGCACTCACGCTTATCAGCGCGCCGGATCAACTCTTATGGTTCTGTACGCGATCCTGGCCGTCGCCGTTGGCGCTCGTTTAAGCTTGCGCAAGATCCCGGTCCCGTACCACGCCGATGACCAAGTGATGACCATGGGTATCTGGACTGTTCACTTCGGACTTGATGACCAGCTATATAGCTCCCACGAGCGTATGGCGAGCGTTATTAGAGAACTAGAGCTAGACGTCATCGGTCTTTTGGAGACTGACACATATCGGTAACATCGAGCTCTTGTATGAGAGACTGATTTCAATACGCTGACTCTCATACATTACTCAGCATTATTATGGGGAACCGAGACCTTACTCAGTACCTCGGCGAGACTCTCGGCATGTATGTGGATTATGGACCTAGTCCAACTAAGCACACTTGGGGATGCAGCATGCTGTCCAAGTTTCCTATTTTGAAATCGGAGCACCTTATGCTTCCTTCGCCAGTGGGCGAGCTCGCGTGCGCGATCCACGCCACATTGGGTAAGAAGATCTCTGGATCTACAGCAAAAAGCCTTTGCTATGCAGCATCTCACATATCCCGGTTGTGCTTTTCAGACGTTTTTGGAAAGGAGGTCGACGTGATCGTCTCCCACAACGGTCAAGAAGAGGATCCCCTGGACCGCGAGCTCCAAACCAGGACGCTCGCCGACATCATGAAGAAGACGAGCCCGAACCCGTTCGTGTTCCTCGGCTACGTCGTGACCCACCCGGGTCTCGCGCACGACCTGTACCGCAGGCTCGTGGTGGACGGCGACATGCAGGACGTGGACACCACCGACTGGGATCGATGGTGTCAGTACATCATGTTCCGCGGTCTCGATCGCGTCGGCTACGCTCGCGTCTCCCACGGTCAGATCACCGACACGGAGATCCAGACGGCAAAGTTCACGTTCATGAAGGATCCCCCCGTCGACGGATCGACGAGCAAGCTTCGAAGGATCGAGGAGGAACACGTCCCGGAGGCACAGAAGTACCCCGAGCAGTTCGCGGGCGATGGTGTCAGAGGACACAGGTTTCATGTTTTCGATAGGCCACGTTACTGGGGATGATGGAAAAGTTTTTTCGCACACCGTTATCGGACAAAGAGAGGGAGGAGTGAATCAATATTACATTTCGGAATTTACATGAGCGACAAAAAGTGTGATGCTAGGAGGACGTGAAAGAAGACAAGAATAGTGAAAGATGAAGAAAATGAGAAAGAATCATATCATATCATGAAGCCCTCCGTCGTCCAGCTGCTCCGATTTGGGGCAGAACCCGAACCAGGTTGCCGACCGTTGGTGGATGGTTACTCGTCGCGGGCGTCGGCGATTTTGCAGGTGGCTTCGTCAATTGCGGAGGATCGACACCTCTCGTTGGAAGCTCGGCGGCGGCAGCTGTGGTTCGTGGCTGATTGTGTGGTTCGTGTCGACGATTGGGTTGGTCTGGAAGTGTGCGAAGAGGCGGAAGGGAGGGAAGGATGAAATCGCAATTGTAATGTATAAGACCTGCAGAATGAAGCAGACAGTTAGCTTAACCTCATGACCAGCAAACAAAAAGAGTGGCTCACCTAGAGAGGTAGCAGACCCGTTCTGTTCCATCGAAGGCATCTCTCTCGGTATCGACCGTGAGCGGAACGTCAGCATGTCTTTCGTTCGAGCTGTCGGCAGACATGCGTAAGTGTAAAAGTTCTTTGGAAAAGAGAACATACTTGGGCAAACGTACCCGGAAGTGATCGCGATGTGTAGAGTGTTGTTCCCGGCAGCTGTGGTGGTGGCCCACGGCGCTTCTTCAAGGCAAGACCGAGTGCAACGCAGAGCACAGCGATGATTGCCGAGGCTCCTGCTATTATCACGATACCGGCTGCAACGACATCACATCAGCAAAATAGTTCTTCTAGCCAGACTGAAGCATGCATAGTAAAGAACTCACCAGTCGTCACATGCGGCACGAAGCTGTCGTGAATCGCCGACCCGACCGTCCTGGCAGCATGCACAATCCGATCCTTCACGGTTCCCCAGTGCAACACCCCAAGGCGATCAAGCGTCAGCAGCACCAGCACCACGCAGGCGCCCACGCCAAAAATCAAGGCTAATGTGATCATGGAGCACAGCAAGACTCTCCGCCGTCCTCTCGGGCGAGTGGTTGAAGCCGTTGCCGGAACACTCGTCTCCCCGGAAGATTCGTGCAACGTGCCGAGCGAGCTGGAAACGTACTGCGGCTTCTCCGGTTTAGGCATGCTAGAAGTGGAGCGAGATGCACCGCCGAGACTGAGAGCGGACGCGGTGGCATCGTTCATGACCGTCCGTGCCGATCCGGATCCGGACAGTCGCGGTGGGTAGCCGAGGGATCGCTGAGATGTCACGTACGGATGCGGTCGACTTCCCAGCGGTAGATCGGCGGTGAGAGATGGAGCTCTTCCGCTAGCATGCTCTTCCAATGTAGATGCCGTGTCGTCTGTCGGACCGTCTGCGATCGCTAGCGCCTCCTCCCAAGACGCCATGGCTTCCTTCAGTGGAGTGTTGTAGTGCGAACCCAGTGAATATGCTACCGAGAGGTCAGAACCCTGACGACGAAGGGAAGGCGGCGGGGCGATGGGAGCAGGTGGAAGCCGTGGAACCGGAGTGGCGTGGTGAAAACGAGGAACATCTATTCTGCTGGAGGCCGTTGACGGTTGTCGAGAGGGCACGTTGCTCGTGGAGCTGGCGAAACTGTTGGTGGGACCGCGGACAAAAGAAGGGGTATGGAGGAACCCCATCGAGATCCCGGCCGTCCTCTCCGTATTGAATGTGGTAGTCCGCGTGCTGTTTGCTGCTGGCTAGCTTCTTCTCGTCACGGAAGCTGTTTTTGGATGAATCAGACGGGGGCGAAGCACAAGCGTAAAGAACACCACCGGCCGATGGTAGGCTTGTCCAAAATGTTGCGAGATGCGCAAGACGTTTGGATCTGTCGCTCCCCAGAAAGACTTAAGATTCGAACTTTTCTGAAAGAATGCAGGACAGAGGAGGAATGAAGATCCGGTTCGACAAATGTCAAAAGGACGAGAGGGTGTAGTATTGGGGACAAAAAAGCATGACCTGACCCCGTCTGGTTGGCGCGCGCGAGACCTACGACTGGTGATGCACGGTTTAATCCCTGCAAACCATACGGCTGAGAACTCCCGAAGTACAATGATGGAGTTCACTTTTCGCTTTTCGGAGATCACACAGGAGGCGCATTTCCCGGCTCGGTCCGAGGCCCAACTTGCGAGAGCGAAAAGCGCACGTTCTCCTCCTCGCATCACAATTGAGGAGCACCGACGATGGTGGACAAGAGGAAGGGACCCGCGTAGGACCTTGTAGGGCCCAAATATGAATAGATCTGTGGCTAATAAGCGTTGGTTGCCCCTCCTTCGTGCGCATTTGCTGGCGAAAACAACAGACGGATAATGGAGGACGGTCGGAGTTTGAACAGGGTGGCGCAAGCCTTCCATTTGACAGCCCATCTTTTGCTTTTCGTCCGCTCTGCATTCGGCGGTTTGCTTGACGCCGCCAGGAAAAAGGACAGCTCGGGGAGAGAGCTCATCCGCTCGCACGCATGGCCCTTGGGATCAAGCAGTTGGTTCGCTTTTCCACGTAAATTACAGGCGTGTACTGCTGCTGCATGGCTGATGCACGCTCTGTACTGTACACATGGACAGTAAGATACTGTGACAGTCCCGCCGCGGGACACGAGGGAAGTGAAAAGGTATAGATGGTCCGATGACTCTGACGAAACTGCCTCTTCGAAGCGTCCCGAGTCAAGTGCCGATGCAGCGCTTCACACGGAATCTCCCAATCGACCCTTACACGCCCTTACCCATGGACTGTCAATGGGCAGCAAAGTGAGGTGTAAAGTGTGGGGTGCCTCTGACAAAAGACCCTGAGTGGGGAACAGGCCACAAATCGGAAGACTGTGTTACTGCAGCTGCGTCTACATCAGATCGTCACCAGGAGCCAAGCGTGAAAGGGGCGTGCTCCCAAAGCGAAAGCCAAAGCGCAAAGAGCAACGGGGGGTCCGTCCGGAAAGGGCAAAAAGCAAAGGAGGGGGGAAATTTGCACACAGCTTTTTCCTTGGGCTGAGAGAGAGACCAAGAGAGAGAGAGAGAGAGAGAGAGAGCGAGGAAGAGAGGGGGGAGAAGAGCTTGTCACTTTGAGCTTTTTCGAAGGGCCGTTGTACAAGAACAGGCTGCGCTCGCACGTTCCCCCCGTTCCCGCTTCCTCCCACAGCCCGTCGCCGAGATATCATACACTCCAACACATACAGTAGACAAACAACTCAAGGGAACAGCCCCATCTACCTAGATCTACAGCGCATCGCGCCTCCCACATCGTTCACCGAAAAGGGTCTCCTTGGTACTGCTGGTTCAGTCGCTCAAGGCCGCTCGTCCCGACGATCTCTACCTAAACCCACCCACTGGGCACAGCAATGACCAACTTCTTCGCTCGTCTCGCTCACCCCGTCTTTGGGTCCTCGGCCACAGCGGGGTCCACCAAGGCGCCCTCTCGCTCAAGCAAGAACCAGGTCAGCCCTTCGCTGCCTCCAACGCACTATAAGCAGCAAAAGCAGCAACAACAGCCGCAGCCGCAGCAAGAACACTTTCAAGCTGTCGTCCCCGAATGGCAGCCCCTTCCATCACCCTCAGTACGAGGTCGGAAGCAACGTTCCGGGTCGCTGCCAACTTCTGGCCCGCTTCTCCCACCGCTTCCTCCGTGCCCGGTGGAACGTTACCAGATGCAGATGAAGCCTCTGCCCCCGCTCCCGTCGCTCCCTTCGTCCATTCCCGAATACCAAGATCTTTCCACTTCGGAGCAAGCACGGCTGCACAGCAACACGTTGCTCAACTCGCTTCGTCGCAACAGTGAGCAGGATCAACGCCACAGCCTTCTGCTGGACCAGAAGGACGAGCACGATCATGACTCCGAGGTTCCCGTGGACGAGGGATATTATTCCTGGAACACCTCTGTTTCGTCTCCGATCGGGGAAGCGTTGGACCGAGGAGACGAAAACTATCTGGCCAATTTTGACGCGAGCACCAACTTCACGTCTGAAAGTATCATTCAGGACATCGCTCACGGTGACTCTTCGATTCCGGAACATTTCATCGGCATGCCCACGCTTCCGCAAGACGATTACATGTTCACGTCAGATGGCGTTACGCTTACCCAGTGGGACCAGCCTACCAATTGGCAGTTGTCAAACGAGCCTGTTTTGGATTCGGTTCTTTCCGTGGGCTATCCGTATCCTAACCCTTGTCCCCTGAGCATCAATCCCGCCCAGTCATACTTCGACCAAGGCACCATGAATCCCTCCATGGATATGTTGACGATGGGCGAGGATTCCGGGCTCATGCTTGACATGCATCAATTCTATGGCGCAGACAGTAACCAGATCATGACCGCTGGCGGTCAAGTTGATCCGGCTCAGATATTTGCGCCGCCCACCAGCGAGTTCGGACATGTTTCCGATGTGGATGGGAGTCGCGCAGACGGCATCGACATGGAGTTTCGTATGCTCGATATGACTCTGGATGCGATAGAGTACTCCTCGCCGCTTTCTCATGGCATCTCGACCGATGATATGATCATGTCGCCGACCGACCTGATTTACGATGACTTCTCGGCTACTACAAGCGGTCTCGGTGATCGCGATCGAGTCTTCTCCTCCGCCGAGGATTCGTACGTACATGTCTCTCCCGAACCTTTCCATGCACACAGTGCTGGCGCTGCATCCGAGGAAGACTTGTTCGTTTCAAGCCCCAAGGACCCTTTAGCGCACGAGGCATCCCCGGCTGCTCCCAGCGCCGTGCCTGCCAGACTGCGGACTGGTCTTAGGCGAACCATATCGCGACCGCTGGTATCCGAATCCAAACTGCTCCACCAGGAAACCGCACGTAACTCAATATCGAATAGCTCGGTCCCTCAGCTTCAGCACGCTGACCTGCAAGGTGAACGCCCGGATCTTGATGAGAATATTGAGTCTATGACCCAGCCAGCCCATTCTGTTCATGACGGCGTTCCTGAGATCAATAGCTCCTCACCTTCGTCCAAGCCTACGTCGCCTAAGCGTTGGACCGGTCACGCTCCTGCACTTCGCCGTAAACCGGGCTTTGAGTGCGCTCCTCGTTACAATACAATTTCGGCTGGTCCGACTTTTGATGAACGGGACTCAGCGCCCTCACCCCGGAGCCTCCCGACGTTCCGAGCAACGAACAGCGTTGGCGGCGCGGACACTAGCAGCAGCGAAGGTCCCAGCCCACGCAAGAAGACAAGCAACTCGTCCCTTTCGACTGTCTCCTCCTTCGGCGAAACCTCCACAGTTACATCCGAAATTGACCCCGACGAGTGGCTGGATGGGACTGCTTGCTCCGACACGAAGACTGTCTACCTTTTCGTCAACGAAGCCCTCTCCAACAAGTTGGGCGGAGGCCCTCCACAACAGAACCGTCAACGCCGAACGTCCGACGCTCCCATGATGTCTCCCGCCACTGACGATACCATTGACATCACCACTGATGTTCCTACCGAGTCGCATCCCAACGGTTTCAAGTGCGTTTGTGGTAGAGTCTTCGCCAAGTTACACAACATGAAGTACCATTACCAAAAGGTGCACCAGAAAGAGAAACCTTATGTCTGTGACGTCTGCCAGCGCGGGTATGTTGCGAGGTTTCTCCGATTTGTATCATGCGTAACTCATGATGGCTCACATGGCTCTACTCATTTTACCTTTAGATTCGCCCGAAAGCACGACCTCAAGCGTCACGCTACTACTCTCCTCTGTCGCGGGGAGGGCCGTACCGCTAACCCGTTCGAATGCGACAAGTGCGACACTAGTTGTAAGTATTGTGTGAAGTTTAGCGGTTCACTGCGCGTCCGCTTACCGGTCATTCCTGATGCAGTCACTCGGTTGGATGCCCTCCATCGCCATATCAAAGCTAAACGCTGCAAAGCGTTGTAAAAAGGCTCTGTTTCTTTGATCCCGTCTCCTGACGGGTCGCTGCCTGCCTGCCTGCTGCGTGGGACCTCTGCGTATTGCACCGTTCTCCGACGAGCCAACACTCGGCGCCGACAAACAACATTGCTCGCGCGCCCCCAACCCGAAGTCTTTCGAACCCAACTCTATTCTATGATGTAGATACTGTACAAACACCGCCTCATATACCCCATACCCCGGAACCCTCACTCTTTCTCAGTTCTGTCCATGTCCGCGTTTCCCCTCTCCTTACCCTGTAGACTTCCCCTCCCCACACATTTGTCCTAACGCACCCTTCCCCTTCCCCTTCCCCTTCCCGTATATTCCCTTCCTGTCCCTTGTGTGATGTAGCGTTGCCTCCCTTCCAACCCTAGAGGGATGAATAAATGCGAACACAGCCCAGTACCATCTACTCGCCGCACAGTACTTTGTTCCAAGCACCTGCACCTCAAGAGTTCGCTGATATCCTTGCTCAGCGTCTCCCCGCCGGCTCACTGGTCAAGGCCAAAGGGAAACACCTCATAGCGAGAAAGAGATCCAACCCAACGATGGAGCGATCTCCATCAGCTGGCCACCATTTGACTAACCAAGGACAACCTGTGATCACCCTGGCGCTCCCACCGAAGGCGCGCTAGCTCCCCGGACCATCAAGAAAGTAGGCCGAAACGAGTGGCCTTGTCGAAAGGATGATAAAGGTCCCGAAAGCTCGTCACATGAACTGAGGGAATCGATGCGCTGGATCTGACGCAAAGTCCGTGGGAGGGATTTTTGGACAGAAACGAACTAGATACAGCCCCGGGGAGGAAGTCTAGGTAGGGGAAGACCGTGGGAAAAGGATGGCGTAGCTGCGTATGGGGGG
>JADGJA010000689.1:0-12479 GCA_027596035.1 Thoreauomyces humboldtii | reverse complement strand
CCCCTACGTCGTCCCCCGTCCACCCGTCCCCCTTCATCCCGTCCAGGAACCCCTCGACGAGGGGAACGGTCACGGCCCGACGGTTGCTGAAGAGGAAAGGGAGGAAGGCGGGGACCACCTTCATCATCCTACCCAACTTCAGGATCCGATCTGACAGGGTGGAGGTTTTGGTGTCCATGTACGGTCGCATGGACCGAAAGTCGAGGGCTTTGCCTGCGAACAGGTCGGGTACGAAGACGGTGAATCCTGATTGGGCGTACCGGTCGGCGATGAGACGGGTGTTGGGCATGGTCATTCCGAACACGTCGGTCAACAGGAGGATGGCTCTGGTTTTGACATTGCTGGTGTCAGATGCGCCGGTGGTTATGGGAGTGGGAGAGGAAGCTGATGTTGTTGAAGCTGGAAGCGTAGAGGCTGGTCTCGAGACGTATGTCTGGACGCCGTACAGGAGTTCCACGGTCCCTGTCGGAGTGCCCGTGTGAATGTAACCTGGCAACGATGCGGGTAGTTAGTGGTGCCAACTTTAGTTTGAACGGTAGCTCATCACTCGCCAAGAGAGCCTAACCTGTCTTGCAGCAATCTGCTACGTCTGCCATTGTGGATGTATCGGAATGCTAGATCAGTGCGGTGCGCTGTTACGGGAACGAAGTTTGCACATGCATCCCCGACATGCGTGGCTGTACGAATCATTCGACAGCGCGTCAGTTGCGGACCATTGGCCAAACCTGAACAGGCTCGCTTCATCGATCGAGAGGTAGGCGACTGCCCTGCGAGAGCCGGGCTCCAAAGCACTGACTGATCAGCCGATGAGCTTTCGCGACATGGCCCCAACGACTGTTCTCCAAGCTTCCCTTTTCAGCCGTGGCGCTAAAACATGAAAGTTCACGCGTGTAGCTCAAGATCAAGTCCTGAACGAGAAACTTCACGCGCACTTCAAAGCCATGATTGAGCACGTCGATTGTTCTTCCAGCAGAAACTGTCATCTGATTTTCCCTTCAGAAACACAACCTCGTCCTCTCCACACCGCTCGCGCAGCTCCGTTGACATCCCTCCTTACTTCTCCTTCTTCTTGACCTCGAACCTCGAGGGAGTCTGGATGCTCATGAGGATGTTGACGCCGAGGAAGGCGACGATGAAGAGAGGGAGCATGGCAAAGAAGCACATGAAGAGTCCGGGACTGAAAAAGATGTACTTTTGAAAGATGGCTCGCTTGCTGTACGGAATCACGGAGGCGGTCGCAGCGGTGGCGCTGGTTGCACGGCGATCCATCTAAACAAGGAAGGTGAGAAATCACCAAACGATAGAGAAGCGGAAGAAGGGAATCTCCATACGGTATGCATTCCCTGCACGCCCGTCAGCATGGCGGTCCAATCGTCCCCGACGAGCTTCTCGATCTGAGTCAAGACCGACGCGATGGTCGAGTCAGCCTCGTGAGCTCCAGGCTGGGGGGAAGCCAGTGTAACCGTGATGATCCTCGGAGACTTCGAAGTCTCCTTCGCGAGGTCCGCAATGTCGTTTCCTATGTGAACAATGAGAATTAGACTGAAGCTTTGGCACGGCGAGTGGCAATGCCAGTGAGAGAAGCGGGAGGGGGGGCACGAGAAAAGTAACACAGCCCTCCTTACCTGAAGAAGCCCTCACAACCGCAACGTTACTCCCACACGCCTTCTGGATGCCCTCGACGAGGTCCTCGATCCCGGACGCCATGGGAACGAACATGACCTGAGCGGACGTCACGGATGACTCCACAGATCGACGAAGTAACGGGGTTGTCGCGTGGGCCTTCTTCAACGTGTTTGAACGTAGCTGGTGCAACAAAAGCGAGGAGGCCGTTAGCAAATCCCGCTACTTCCCCTCTACCGCCTGCCGAAAGGACAGGACTCACGTCTACTTGCTGAAAGATGACGTTGACCTTCGCGCATCCAACCGACGTGACGAGATCCTGCAGCTCGGCTCGGGACGCGGAGGAAGGTGCGTTCGAAATGGGTAGTCTGAAGCCCGACCAAAACGGAGCAAGACATTACTATCTACGCAGCACCCTTCGGTGACAATAGGCCCAATGACTAGAAGCATATTTACGTTTTCCCGCTCCACAGAAGGAACGGTGTAGTGGCGGCTGCCAGCACATGCACCGCGAGGCACACCGCGAGGACAAGTAGCTGGGTGGCGAGTCGCGCCATGACTGTAATATGGTTCTTGTTTTCCGTCTTCCCGCTCGATAGACAATTGTAGCAGCTGTATGTGGACTTTTATTCTGTTGATCACGCTAGATGCCCAGGTCTACCAGGAATAGGGAGGTATCGTTGGAAGTTGAAAGCCGAGAGATGGCGCGGAGCGAAGATGTCTTGTGAGGAAACTTGAGGTTCTAGTGACGGAGCAAAAATCCCTTCGTAACTTTCCGCCCTCCCCACGCCGACGGCCCAATTGTAAAGATGTTCAACGAAAGCACAGGGGACTGTATTTATCACAGTAAGAAACGTATTATCCGGCATCTCCATAGCCGGCGCACTAGTGTTGATTGCAGCGTCTCTCAAAAAAAATATGTACTGAGGAGGGGACCACCAGATTGTGGACAGCGTGGCTGGCCAGTCGTCAACCGATCAGCTTTGTTGCTGCGTATATGAGGGTATAAATGGTGTAGCTCTGGTTACAAGCACCTTGGAATCCGGTTCAAAGAACGGCACGCGGCGTGAGTCAGGAGCTGGAGACGAAACGAACGATTTTGTCCTCGCGTGAGGGCCATGGTGGGAGCCGTAACACGTTCTCGATGTCCCGCCCCGCCCAAAGAGAACTCTGCACACAGATGTCGAATCGTGAGATCTACCGAGCTCGGTAAAGGATTGACCAGACCCGAACCGCCATCCATGCGAACTCCAGAAGGCCAAACCGATCCTCCTTTCTATAGGCGTGAGTTGATCGAGGCAGATTCCTGTTTCGCGCGGCCCGTCCCACGCGCAGTCGCACCATTTGTAGAGGCAGCAGTGTCGACGGCATTTGATTCCGCTATCCACTTTGGCACCACCCGTCCGAGATAGTCCACAAACTTCCACATACCGACCTTCAGTTCCATGTTTCCCGCCGCGTCGGGTCCACGTTCCGGGAAGCCGATGCCGACACCGTAGAGGCCCGAAGCAATGAAACCAGTCTTCTGATCGTAGGGGAGCGGATGAGGGAAGCCCGAGACCTTGACGCTGTCGTCCTGCTGGAACCCTATCGCGTAGATGACCTTCGAGCAGCTGGGAAGATGCCGCGCGATCATGTCGGGCGTAGATTTGAAACGCTGGAGGTTCGACGGATAGCGTTTCGGGTCGTCGATGTTGTGCTTCGCCCATTCGGCTGTCTTTCCCTTCAGGCCGGTGTTGTCGTGCAAGAACGTCCCATCGGCTTTCGCGACCGCGTAGAGGAGAGGGCTCTGGTAGAAGTTGACCACCCCTTTGACTCCGCAGATCAGAAGATCGCGAACAATCATGACTGCCGAGTGGGAGGAGCCGAACACTGCGACCGTGTCGGTGGCTGCGACTTTAGTGCGGAGGATGTCGATGTCGAGGGCGTGCTCGACGGGGAGGATGGGGACTTTCCCTGATGGCATGGTGCGTGGTTTGGATCCGATGGCGAGGACCACGTTACGGGATCGAAGCGTAGTCCCTCCAGCCAGGTCCATGGTCCAATCGGATCCTATCCCAGAGTCAGGGCGTCTAGTCTCCTCCTCCCTATCCAAAGCCCTCACAGAATCCAGGATGGTGGCCACGGTTCCCGACAAAGTCTCGGTGACCTTTTGCAGCGGATCGGCAATGTGTCGCAACTGACACGTCGAGTTGGGGTCCATGGAGTTTATGGCAAAGTCGTTGCTGGGAAGGTAGCGGAACGCGGGACTGGCCTTTAGGAAGCGAGTGAACGTTGAGACGACAGTGTTGCTCCACACGGAACGCCACTTGCGGCCAACGAGACCGACGTCAAAGTGCGGGTCTATCCAGGCAATGTCAGAACGCTGGATGCCATTGTCCAGGAGTTTTCCAACGGTGGCGATGCCCGCTGGACCTGCGCCGACCACGGTCCACCTGTATACTTTGCTGGCGGTAGAATTGGTGACTCCTGACTTTGACGCGATGCTCGGTAGAGGAGAGGAAAGCCTGGATAGCCACGAGGTACGGTGGACCATGCTGCCGGCGACGTCGTTGGAACTTGGGAACCTGCGTCTCCTCGCACCGAGAGGGATAATAAGGGTGTCGGTCGTGGGCGATGCGGTGTCCGAACCAAGCGGACGTGTGTGAGCGGGATGACTACGTATAATTCCAACAAGCGTCGTCTGTCTGTGGTGACGTGGCAGGTTCTCTGTCCCTGGAGGTTTCTCACCTTTTCCCGGGCGACTCGTACAGCTTTCTTCCCCGCAGCTACTCGCATATCCACCTCCCCTTCATTCATCAGCATCATGGCACCTGCAGCAAAGCTTCCCACGCGCACCCTCGGAAAGAACGGTCCATCCGTCACCGCCCTCGGCTTCGGCGCGATGGGCCTGAGCGCCTTCTACGGCCCCGTCAAGCCCGTACGTTTCCTCGCCCGATAACAGCCTCATCCTTCCCCTTGTGCATCGCTTTATACTCACGCTCTCGGATGAGCAGGACCCTGAACGCCATGCCGTCCTCACAGCAGCCTACGAAACCGGCGAGCTCTTCTGGGACACAGCCGACATGTACAAGGACAACGAGGACCTCATCGGTTCCTGGTTCAAGGCTAACCCCGGCAAGCGGGATGACATCTTCCTCGCCACAAAGTTCGCCAACCTTGTCGTGGACGGGAAATACACCATTGACTCCAGTCCAGAGTACTGCAAGGCTGCCTGCGCGAAGAGTCTGAAGCGATTGGGAGTCGATCACATCGATCTCTACTATTGCCATCGTCTGGACAGGAAGACTCCCATTGAGAAGACGGTAGGAGCTATGAAGGAGCTGGTGGAGGAGGGCAAGGTCAAGTACATTGGACTCTCCGAGTGCTCGGCAGAGTCCCTCCGGCGTGCTTGCAAGATCCACCACATCACCGCCGTCCAGATTGAGTACTCGCCCTGGTCACTTGATATCGAACACCCCAACGTGAACCTCCTCGCCACCGCTCGGGAGCTCGGCGTCGCCATCGTGGCTTACAGGTAAGAGGGGGAAATTGCGGAAGATGGCCAATGCTGGCTCGCTAACGGAATGCCCGGTTTCCTTGCCACAGCCCCATCGGTCGCGGCATGCTTTCCGGCCAGCTCCGATCCCGAGCTGACCTCGACGCGGACGATTTCCGTCTCTCCAACCCCCGCTTCTCGGAGGAGAACTTTGGAAAGAACCTCAAGCTCGTCGACGACATCTCGGCCATTGCGAAGCGCAAGAACGTGACGCCAACTCAGCTCACCCTCGCCTGGTTGCTCGCGCAGGGAGACGACATCTTCCCCATCCCAGGTAACAGCAGTTCTTTGCACCTTGTGACGTCGGTATTTGACAGTCCATTGCTGACGATGCATTCCAAATCGACTCACCCACAAATCTAGGCACGACCAAGATTGACCGTCTGATCGAGAACGTAAGGTCGCTCGATGTGAAGCTCACCAAGGAGGAGGTGCAGGAGATCAGGGTCATCGTCGACAAGGCCGAGGTTAGCGGAACCCGTTACATGGAGGCGCAGATGGGCAGTGTGTTTGCCGACACTCCTGCGCTGTGAGGGACTCCTTCGATGTCAGAGGAAGGTGGTGGGGTACCTCTGGGAACAATTCTTGTGGTCAGTGTAGCGTACAAAAGTAGAGTGGTTTGGGAACTGGGTCCTTCATCATGAAACTTCAACGGAAATACAGCACAGTAAATCTGAGATTCTCAGTAGTAAACATGGACTAGTACAAGGAATACAACAAGCTGAAACCGCGAAGGCGCATGGATCATGCATGGCTTGTATGCAGAGCGAAGTACAAAGCGATTAAATCACGGCTGTGCTGCGCAGTAATATAGCGGACACGCACGAAAACGCGTTGTGACCCTCGGACAGCCCACTTCCCTCCTCCCCGTCTGCCCGTTCGGACAAGTGAACTTGTGAACCTATCCCGCTGGAGTGCTACTTTGGTCGACATTGGAAGAATCGTAGAGCACTAGTCATTGACCCATGCTGGCGGGCAACGATATCGACCATCCGGAGGATGAAGCCGCCCTTTGTCAAAGCGCAGCTCAAGTCGTCTGGCGATCCAACGGGGCTGGCTTCCACGAACTGAACGGTATCGGGCTTTTCCTCGAGGAACAGCAGCATGTCTCTCCCAGGCAGACCTCTAACCCAATCTTTCACAAGAGGGATACAAACTTCCAACCGGCCTCTACGACCGCCTCTTCCCACACCAGAGAGCTGGAATCGTCTGGATGTGGAGTCTGCACACACGCGGTGACGGAGACTTGGGAGGTGAGGGAGAACATGATCATCCTCGGGAGTTCTTCGACCATGGAACTCGACGGAAGCTCATCATCAATAATAACGCGCTTATCAGGCATTCTCGCGGACGACATGGGAATGGGGAAGACGATCCAGGTCATCGCCTACCTCTGCGGACTCTTCGTCTCGGGAAAGACTCGTCACATCTTGATCGGAATGTGCGTTGGCAAAATACAAAAGAAGCAAGGATCGGAGCTTGGCATCGTACTGGAACCTAACCTTCCATGCGGATAGGCCTCTGGGTCTGCTCGAGACGTGGAAGACCGAGTTCAAAACTTGGTTTCCCAACATGCGAGTCAAGGTGTTCCATGGTCCCGCCGCGGCCATCAGAAGAGAGTTGAACGTGGTCATCGAAAAGGGTGGAATTCTACTGACGACCTACGGTATGTGAAGGTAACAATGGCGATGCTTTCACTGGTCCAAAATGTACCATTCTTTCTGACGGTACCTGCGATTTCTTCAGACAAGATCCGTGTCAACTCGGACATCATAGGAGCTCATGGCAAGCACATCTGGGATTATATCATCCTTGGTATGAGGTCCGCCAGGCTGTCACTTGTCGAAAATCTCTTACTCTGACACTCTTCGACGGAACTAGATGAGGGACACTACATAAAGAATCAGAATTCCCAAAAGTATCAGGCGGTAGCCAGTCTCCGCGCACGACATAAGCTCCTTCTATCGGGAACTCCCATCCAAAACAACGTTGAAGAACTCTGTCAGTTTCCTTGTTGGATTCGGTTTTCGATTGCCATTCTCTCTAACGATTAAAAAACTCTTTCCAGGGTCACTTTTTGACTGGGTATGTGACGGGAAGCTATTGTCCAATCGAAGAAGCTTCATGAAACACTTTGGAAGCCACATCCGAAAAGGAGAAGCGCGAGACGCCACTCTGGAGGAGAAGCAAATCGGCAACCAGGTCGCGCAGATCCTCCGAGATATCATCGCACCGCATTTCATTCGTCGAGAAAAGACATCACTGCTAAAGAGTAACGTCGGTGGAGGAAATATGGCGGACGGCGATGCTGGGGCAGTGGATGGTGAGCCAAGAGACGAAAAGGTTAACAATCCTCTGGGGAGCAAAACCGAGCTGGCCGTCTGGGTAGCCTTATCACCGACCCAACTGGCGCTCTACAAAGCTTTTCTCGCTGACTTCAACGTGTTCGAGGCGGTGACCCAGGCGACGCGGTCTCCACTTAGCGCTTTGGGATGCCTCAAGAAGATCTGTGACCATCCCGCTCTCCTCTCATCGAACCTCGTGGATTGCGCTGCCTTGGACCTCACTGATGTGGCGAACCAGCGTTCAACCGACACGGAGAAGCTTCTGCGGCAAGGCGCCAAAACGGCGGTCGCGGTCCAGCTCCTCCATACCCTTCGCGACGGTGGACACCGAACCCTGGTGGTAGCGTCCAGCCGCACCATGGTGGACCTCCTAGAAAGATGCATCCTCGCATCCCACTCCCCATCTCATCCTGCCCTCCGATGTACCCGGATCGATGGCACGGTGACGGACCGAAAGGAACGCCAACTCCGCATCAACCTCTTCAACTCCCCGGACTCCCCGTTCGCCGTCTTCCTCCTGACAACCCAGGTTGCTATCGGCATCACCCTCACGGGAGCGGACCGCGTACTGGTCTACGACCCGTCGTGGAACCCCAAACGGGACGCTCAGGCAGTCGACAGGGCCTACAGGGTGGGACAGACCCGCGACGTGGTCGTCTACCGACTCGTCACCTGCGGTACGCTCGAGGAGAAGATTTACAGGAACCAGGTCAGGAAGGATTATCTGGCGAAGACAGCCATGGAGCATGGGAGTCATGCCAGGTACTTCACGGAGGCGGAGATGAAGGACATGTTCGTACTGGGTGATACCGAATGCAGCGAGACAAGAACCTACCTGGATCAACGACATTCGATTCGGGAGGAAGACGCCAAGGGATGTAGGGCTGTGGTCGAGGAGGTGGAGAAGGTGGACGGCGTAAGAGGCGTGAGCCGACACGATAGGTTGTACACCGATCAGGAGGAGTTGGCGAAAGGCGACAACGACGATGAGGCGTTGAGGATGGTCACCGATGCCATGCAACGGTTCTCGATAGATGATGGGAGGAACTCATCGGATCTGGACAGGACACGGAGAAAGGCTTTCGTGACACCAAGACGGAAAGACCCGGAAAGGTTCGTGGTGGCTGATTCTCCACCCGCCTATTATAACGTCGATACCCCATCGTCGCCACCACCACCGTCACCCCCGCAGCGGTTACGTCCAACGCAACCCGTGCTGGTCAATAGCGAGTCTGATGACGACGGTCAAGCCACTCGCGGGCCGGCGCCCATAGCAGAGCGGACGTTTATCATCGACGATCTGGATGAGGAGGAAGCCAGTCCTGTAGTACGGAGACCTAGGGGAATTCGTCAAGCGGTATTGGTCAGCGACGACGACGATAACGATAGCGGTGCCGCTAAGGATCAGCCAGGACCTGATCCACAAAGGCCGAACAAGCATCCAACTTCTGGGCTAGACGTTCTCAACCACTCACCACCTCTCTCGAACCCGGTCTCCGCGTCGAGCGAGACTCCTGCCGGTGCCGATCTGAGCGATTTGGACGTCAATGAAGTCAGCGACGAAAGCGTCCTGATGACGAGGAAGCTCAAGCGATCACGACGGGTCGTGCCGGATAGCGACCTGGAAGATTCAGATGATAACGGTCAAACTCTTCATGGAACTTCAGCCCATGGATCTACGTCCCCATCGCCAACCCCGAGGAGTAGGGATCGCACCGAAAGTCACCCCTTGACAGTCTCTATTGATGACCCCGAGGATACGGACGAAGACGAAGGGGACGATCAACAACCTTCGATGGACTTTGGGAAGGATCTTGAATGCGACTTGCGAGCTGGCTCCACGGACGACGAGATTCTTCTTCCTTCCGGTAAGCCAACTCCCTACTATCCGACGACCGTTTCTACATCGTACCGCTAACTGACTTCCGTGGGTTGTCCTCCTTGCCACTTGCAACTAGCTTGCCCGGACGGAAGTCACACATCGACAGCATATTCGATACGTCGCTGTCGATGCACCCGGTCGGACGACGACATGGACGAGTACGACGAACTCCTCTTTGCGTTCAGGTGGGACCATGCCGCGAGGGAGACACAATTAGATTTGACTGTGCAGTCTTTTTGCTGACGATCTGAGTTTCGTTCTAAGGGATTGCATGAAGACGGGAAGACATGCCGATGCGCTGGGAGCTCTCGAGCGGGCGGTGGAGCTGTGTGATGACGATGTGAGAGTGCTTTATCAAGTCGTACTCTTGTGGAGGACAGTGGGGGCGAGTTCGTAAAGACTACCATGGTGCAGATCCATCTTAGTTTATTTAGTTTATTTTGAATCTGATACGTAGGTTGCGCGTGAACAAGAAGGAATAGCATTGTCCATAAGAAGTAGAGCCTACAAGTTCGTGCTCTCGGCCAGGTTTCTCGAAAGGTTTGCCGTCCTCCTGAGCTCCGTGACCTTCTCATCCACACGCAACCAGCAATCAGGACCCAGAACGAGCCTCAGTAGGTTCTCCTCGTGCACGAGTCTTCCGGCCTCCCCTACGCCCCTCGCAGCCTCCCACATGATCTTCGCAGCCTTCTCAGGATCCCCCTTGGCAGCGCCGCTTCCATACTTCTCCAACATCGCGAACCTCTGCGCGACGGGATGTCCCTCCTCCGCATAAGGACCCACAGGATCCACGTAGGTGGCCGCATCTCTTCCGGCGAAGCCGGTCCTGAACGCCCCAGGGACCACCACCACGACTCTGATCCCGAACGGACGGACCTCGTCCCTCAAGCTCTCGCTCGCGGCTTCCAGCGCCGCCTTGGAAGCCGCGTACATTCCGTTCGCGGGACTCGGACACGGGCCTTGCGCGGACGACACGTTGATGATCGTGCCGCTGCCTTGGGATCGCATGAGGGGGAGAATGCTCTGGATCACGGCGAGGGGACCCATGAAGTTGGTCTGCATCTGACGGGCTCCCAGTATCGAAAGGTCGGTATGCTCGAGGGATCCCATGACGGCGAACCCTGCCACATTCGCCACCACGTCCACTCGACCTCCGAACTTGTCGAGCGTGAGGATCTGGGTGGTGATGGTTTCCTTGATCACGGTGGTTGACACGGAGAGGTCAAGTGGGATGTAGACGGAGGAGGTTGGATGAGCGGCGAGGAGGGATGCGAGATCGCCCGAAGGCACCTTGGACCGTGAGGTGGCGATGACATTATCGCCTTGTGAGAGGGCGTGACTGGTTAGTGCGAGACCGAGGCCTGAGGTGCTCCCTGTGATGAGCCAGACACGGAGAGCGGATGGTGAACTCGCTTGATGGTTCATGCTCTCTGTGACGCGTGCGGCACGCGGTCCATGACCAAGCCTCAACAGCGGCATGAATAATAGGGACGCTTTTATAGTGGGACATACCGGTACCGTAAGTTCAAGGAACGCGCTTTATGCCAACTGACCAAAAAGGTGAGAAAAAAAACGCGCTCGGTGCCAACTGACCGGTTCTACCCGAAGAACTTGAAGCAGCTTGCACTCGTCAAGCTGAAGCGGCTCCTTGTCCGGTCCGATGACAAGATCGGGGAATACGTTTCCGCATTCGAGAAGGTACTCAGCGAGGCTAACAGCGAAGGGGTCGCGGCGGACGACCGCATCCGCCCGGAAGAGTCCATCCTGATCTTCCAGTCCGGGTTCAAGCTTAGCGAGGCCACCTCCGCAGGATACCTTTCCCACAAGCTCGTCGAGAAGCGCGTCGACAACCCCGGGGGCACCCTCCACGACCAAATTCTGCTGGTCAACACCCTGATCGCGGCCCATATGACTGCCGATCTTGCTAACCCACAGATCACGATCCCGAAGAAGCGGTATGCGCAGGCCGCGGAGGCAGCGGAGGTTGACTCCCGCGAGAAGCGTCCACGCAAGGCCGCAAGGACTCAGGCAGCGCCGGCAAAGCGTGTCCGCAGCGCCAACGAGGAGAGTGCATACAAGGACAGACTATGTTGCAATTGCCTCCGCCCTGGCCATCTCGCCTCCCGCTGCCCGGAGCTCAAGGTCGATAAGGGCCTACGGGTTGCCTCGCTCAACCTGGTCCTCGCCGACCTTCACAACGAGGATTCCGGCGGTAGCAGCGCGGACAGCGGCAGGGAGGGTCCCAACGGCTCGAAGGAGCCCATGGACTGGCAGGAGCAGGATTTTCAGGAATAGGCAGGGCTGGTGCAAGCACCCGCCTGAATGACGATAGCGCACCGGGCCATACTGACGACATCCTGCCGTTACCTCCCGAGCCCGCCGGACTTACTGACATGAGGGACGTCGTCCGCCTGGCTAACATCCATACAGATGTTGAGAGCGCCTGTGTGAAAGGGAGCTCGGCACTGTTGACGCCAACGTTGTTTGAGCACCAACTGTAGTCCCCGGAGGGAGGATGTAAGTGTTGGACATTGATGTTAACGATGTTGCTGGGAAGCCTCAGATACTGCTGGAGCCACGCCTTGACGGTGACGGCGACTTGACGGGCTCCGGGAGGAAGAGTCGACGTCCTTGGTTGGCAGGTGTTGGCTGCCGGATTGGTGCCTCGGAAGGAGCACAAGGCTGGAAGATGATAACCTTACGATGTAGCGTGAGTACGGTGTAAGCTCTGCCGTGTTATTGTGTAAGTCCTTAAAGAAAAGAGGGAGGGGAATGCCAACCGGGGTGCTTTATATCCTGGAAGTCGTCCCTTCCCAGAGGTCTCGGTTCGGGCGCTGGCCAAACTGCCTGCCGAACAGCTGCAGCGAGCGATTTGTACTCGGCCTCCGTTGATGAGAGAGAGACCGTCGCCTGGAGCTCTACATCCAGCTAACTAGCATTCCGTTGATGAAGAAGAGATAGCCGGTGGTGGAACGTCTTGTGTCCCTATCCTCCGCCCAGTCCGCATCCGAATAGGCTGTGATGCGAATATCGAGGTTGTTGAGGTTGAGTCCGTTCAGGAGATCCAATTGAAGTACGAGTGCATGATCCA
>JADGJA010000688.1:0-12499 GCA_027596035.1 Thoreauomyces humboldtii | reverse complement strand
CCCTAACCCTAACCCTAACCCTAACCCTAACCCTAACCCTAACCCTAACCCTAACCCTAACCCTAACCCCTAGGGGAATAAAGGATCCACCTGCACAAGGGCGAGAGAGATTGGGAGGGGAAACGTTTGGTAAACCCTACCCACAACGGGTACGTGCTGCGTTGTGTGTACGCAACCCTAGCCCTGTCCCACCTTTCCTTTCCTTTGTGCCCGCAACCAATGAGCGGCCGTTCCTGATGACACCGAGAAAGAGAAAAACGCGTGAGCTGCGCTAACATAACCGGCGCAAGAGGCCCTCCTCCCCTCTCTCCGCCAGTCGTGAAGGTGATTTCGGATATTCATGCGTCGCGAAAAGGTCAGCGTGCATCTCTCGGCGGATGGCAGCGAACTTGGCATCCTGCCAAAGGGTCCTCCTCGCGAGTCGAACCCAGCGGCAAGCAGCGGAGACCACACGACACCTAGCTTTTCCGGGGACCACTCGACCGTAACGTTTCTCGCATCGTCTGGCGAGACTCCTCAGTTCAGGTGAGATTTTCGCGTTCAAAGAAACTACCGTGCCCGTCCCACTTGTCCGAACTAAACACCCCATTCCTCAGCCAAGTAAACATGGCTGCGGCGGATATGAAAGAATCGCTCCCTCCAGGTCCGGCAAGTCCCTCCGCGGTACCGATGCGCAACTTTTACATCATGTAAGACGAAAGGACGTGTGACATGATCCTACCGTCATGAAGCACCCTCGGCGCTAAAACGCATCTTCGTAGAGCCAGCGGATATCTTGTTTTCACCTTCACGGACGCTGCTCTGCGCATGATCGTGCTGTTCGCCTTGTATCAGAGACACTATCAGGTGCCTGACCATTCTTCTTCCCCGTGCTCACGTCCCCGCCCGCATCTTCGCACATGTTGACGAGCATGTTCCGTTGTAGCCGTTCGATATCGCCCTGATGTTCACTTCGTACGAAGCGCTCGGGGTGGTGACGAACCTGCTTGGCGGCATCGTCGGATCGCAGTGGGGCCTCAGGCTTTGCACATTGACCGGACTGACATGCCAATTGGTTGGCATGTGCTTGCTCTTCGCCATGATCGGAGCGGATGATTGGCCCCGTGGCGCAGTCATCGGCTACGTCGTTTTCGCCCAGTCCTTCGCTGGAGTAGCCAAGGACCTTGTGAAACTGGCCGGCAAGTCCGTGACCAAGCTGGTGGCAAAGGACGACCGAGGGACCCACTCGTCCCTCTTCCGACTCGTGGCGTGGCTGACGGGTGCCAAGAACTCGATCAAAGGACTCGGGTTCTTCGCCGGAGCCGCTCTTCTGAACTACGCTGGACTGTGGCCTTCCCTCCTCGTCCTGGCGATCCTCTGCACGGCTGTTGTTCCCGCATGCACGCGACTGGACGCGGATCTCGGCGTCTCAAAGGCCCCGACTCGGATCACCCTTCGTCAGATATTCGACAAAGGGTTCAGCGTCAACATGCTGTCTCTTGCCCGCGTCTTCTTGTTCGGGTCGAGGGACATGTGGTTCGAGGTCGTGCTACCCATCTATCTGCGCGCCATGTTCAACTGGAGCTTCATCGCGTCCGGATCTTACATGGCCGCGTGGATCATGCTGTACGGTGCTGTTCAGTCGGCCACTCCGCAACTCATCCTGCGACCGTTGGGATGCTACCCAGTTCGACGGTTCGTCTGGGCTGTTTTTCAATCGCCTCGTCTAACCTCATCGATGTTACTCAACTTCCGTTCGTTCCCGTCTTTCTCTGCAGAGGTGTGGCCCTGGTTCCTTGGACGATCGCGTTACTCGTGGTCACATCGGGTCTGGCCGTGCTACTGACCGTGAAGCGCGACGTTGCGAACGGGACCGGTTCCATCGGACTTCTCTGCGGGCTCAGCGTCGGACTCGTGGCCTTCGCCTTCTTCTTCGCAGTAAACTCGTCCATCCACTCCTACCTCATCGTCGCATACGCCGGGAAGGACAAGGTGGCAATCAACGTCGGGTTCTACTGTGAGTCTGCTTTTTCGTTCGGTTTCCAGATGAGATGGGTTTTTCTGACGTACAAGGTGCGTGCAGATTGCGCCAATGCCATCGGACGTTTGACAGGCACGGTTCTCTCCGGCTGGCTGTATCAGTACTATGGAATCTGGGTTTGCTTGTGGGTGTCTTTTGGATTCTTGATGATCTGTGGTGTAGTGAACTTGTACCTACCACCTGTCGGACTTCCTCCTTGACGTGGATGTGAGTAGATGTCAGCAGAGATCGGACGGTAAACGTCAATCGCATAGATAGAACCCTTTTGCTACAAGAATACAAATAGACCGAGGCACCAATATTTCATCCAGACGCCTATATACGCAGGAAAAGTTACGTAGAGACGAGGGAGTCAGGATGAACGGATTGACTTCCGGTCTTGACAGTAATCAAATTCATGTAAACAAACAAATAGAGCGAAAGTATTCGCGGTGCTCAACTATTGAATCGCTAGTACGGGGCAGCCTGCAACTTGGTCTTGAGGTCTTGATACGTCGGAGACGGCACGAGCTCGAGAGGAACCCCACCACGAACAGTAAAGATGTTCTTCAGGACGACCGTGTCGAGTCCATTGCCGGGTCCCCCCTGACTGGTGACAGCGATGGCAAGCGAGTTTGCGCCGTCGGTGTTGAGGACGCCGTTGGGGAGCACGAAGGAATGCTGGGGACCCACTTGAGCGATGTACTGACCGACGTTGAACCCGTTGACGAAGATCAAGGCGCGGTAGTTTGCTGAGCTCTGCGGTTTCGTCTCGTCGCCGATGACCAAGGCGATGGAGGCATCGTGGTCTGCTGGGACGGCCAGAGTGAAGGTCGTGCGGTACCACGAGGTGCCAGGTGAAGCGGACCGAGCCGGGACGGAGGCGAGAGGCCATGCAGCGTCGGGATAGCCGGGAAGATGCCACCCCACGCGTTCTCCGAAGAGACCGCCGGCGTTCGTCACGCCGCGGGATGGGTCCGACAGCGTTTGTTCCCCGAGGTTGCCTTGAATCTTCCAGGTGATAGTAGCGCCTGGCAGAACGGCCGAAATGAGTCCTCGACCCTCCTTGTGTGCGTCGTCGACGCCGCCGTCCTCGTTGTGTCCGTTCGGGCGGACCATGATGCTCAGGACATGATCGCCCGCATCTTGCTGAGCTGTCGGGATCGTGAACGACGTCGTGCCGGTCGTGACGGGATCAGGGGTACCAGTGGCAGTGACGTACTGACCAAGGTAGATGCCGTCTATCCAAGCTTGCACCAGACCTGCTGCTCCTCCGCCGAAGTTGACGGAGAGAGTAGGATTGCTGATGGTGCTGTTGAAGTGTCCGCGATACCAAACGTCGCCCTGATGAAATCCATAGTCGTCTGCTGTAAGAACAACGCTGCCTGCGGGCGGCTTGCTGGGACTGTTCGTCGTCGTCTTGGTCGCCACAATCCATTCTGAATCATCGAAGGCAACATTCGCTTCGAGGGAGCCTTTGACGGCACGCCAGGTGGCAGTAGCCAAATCCGGCAGCGTGACGATGACGGGACCGGCCAGCTGACCGGGAGTGTAGACGCTACCGGACGTCGAGCGCTTCCACGATAGCAGTACGCCGTTCCAAGCCAATGCGCGAACGGTGAAATCAGACCAGACCTCGATGTAAGTGGCCACCGAGGTATCGCCCGTCAGCGAGAGAGCGCCAGACCCATTGTCCCAGGCCGCAGTTCGAACGAGGGACGGACCACGAACGATTATGGGACCGCCTTCCGATTCCGTGCGCCAGAGGGTAGCAGAGACGGTGTTGTCCGCGATGAGGATGGTGGTGAGCGGACGTCCGGCGCCGGACACCTGAACCACCGCGACGTCGTCATGTACGTAGTTGAGGCGGAGATCGCCTGTCGTGCCATTCCACACAGAAGCGATGCTGCCGGATACGATTGTGACAGTCGGAGCTGCGGTACCGGGAGCAAAGCGAAGCACGGTCTCGCCAGCCTCAGCATCACGTCCGTGCAGGACGATGTGTGAGCTCGTATACGTCATAATCTCCGAAGTCGAATACACAAGATGTTGGCCGGCGAGGTCGTAGTTGGCCACGACCCACTTTGCGTCCTGCCCATTGAGCTGCAACCATGACCCTGATTGGGGAACCGTATAAATACCGTCCGGGGTTGCTACAGGGAACTGGAACCAGTCCTGAGTCAAGGAAGCGGAGTTGGCGTGGACCAGGTAAAAGAAGTGGATTGGTTTGTCGACGTTGACGTTGTGGTAGATGCGGACATTCTTGGAGCTCGCAGCGATGACGGTTCCCTTTTCCACGCGGCCGAGCCCAGGGAATGCTTGGACGAAGTATCCAATGTGCTTGCTTGCGACTGCCTTTGGGCGGACCTCGCGAGCTTCACTGATTGCAGCACCGTAATCGTAAGACGTGTACACGACCGGTGCCGCCATCCAACCCCAGTTCGTGCCACCAAAGGTCATGTAGATGGACATGATAGCGATCCTGTTAGCAATCGCAGTACCGTAAAAGACTCGCTCGAAGCCTTGCCCGAGTTGCACCGATGTGCATTCATAGGTTCCTGATGTCCCGTAGTAGTCGAACCATCCACCGCCAAACTCGGGCATGAATCCGGGAGTGTTCGGTGACGCTGTCGATCCAGAGTATGCCCCTGGGCTTGCAGCGTAGATGCCCCAGTCCGGGGCGGCGATGAGTCGGCTGGCCGATCCGTCTGGGTTGCAGCCGCCTCCTGCAGGATAACCATCGAAGCCTTGAGGAATAAACGACAGTTTCAGCGACAAACGCGTGCCTATTGCGCTCGAACGAATTCCAGCTCACCGTAGAGTTCAACTGGGCCCACGGTCGTGCGTTTAACGGTGTCACCTTCCGGCACCCAGATGCCCCATCGGCCTTTGTCGTTGTGGAAGGTGGGCACGGTGATTCCATCGGATCTAGCCTTGTCCTTGAGGTGCTGCATGTAGACTTGCCACTTGCCTGTGCGTTCAGCCAGTTCGTTTTCGAGCTGATAGAGGATAACCGTGCCGCCACCCGTAGTATGCTGGTACTTGGCGATGATAGGGTTGATTTGAGAGAGCCATTCGTCGCATGATGCCAGGTAGTCGAGGGCATCGGAACGCGCTGTCAGAAAGAGAAGGGTCAAACGGCGTGGCACACTAGGTCGGCTCCACCCAATGAGCGGTAAATATCTTACCAAGTCCTTCCTGCGTTGTCAGCCAGCTGGGAAAGCCTCCGCTGGTGATCTCTGCGTTGATGTACGGTCCCGGCCGAACGATGACGTACAGTCCGACTGTTTTGGCCGTTGCGAGCAAACGATCCATGTCTCGGATGCCTGTGAAGTCGTAGACGCCCGGCTCGCTCGTATGGTATGCCCAGTCGAAGTAGTAGGTCACAGCATTGTACCCGTTGGCCTTTATTTTTTGCAAAATGTCGAGCCAAAGAGAAGGCGATGGGAGTCGAAAGGCATGGAACTCGCCAGCAAATATCATCGTGGCCTTGCCATCTATGTACAGGTTGTACCTGAAAAAGCGAAAATCAGTGACAAGCATGGAGCATGACAGCCAGGAACCTATGATACTTGTCATATGTGATCGTGCTCGTGGCTCGCTTGTCCAGAGCGGCGGGTAGCGCCGTGGCGATGGAAAAGTGAAGCGCGAGCACAGCGAGAAGCGCAAACAGCAGTTTTGAAGAAACAAACGAAGCCATGATTTTGACGATGTAGTGAGATGCGTATCGAGCAGGGCATTGAGTTCGTACTGTGATATTTATAAGCAGTATGCTCCCTGGCGAGTTGTCTACGTGCTCGGTAGATTTCAAAGCACGGGGACCGTGCCCCGAGCCCTGTAGGCACACTGAGGCAAGTTGTCCACCGCTCTTTTGTCCACGGTACGTGGTGTCTTGCTCACATGTCTGCCAAGGGCAGGAGAATCTGTGCCAACCGAGTCGCGCATGACGGTTCCTGATCCATCCGGCAGCATTGAACGCCGTGCAGAAGCACACAAGACTTGCTGTGCTTTTCTGATCTCGCTCGCCATGTGACTGTCCGAGGGGTTCGAGGGAAGACGAGGGGTTCGGAGTGAAGATGCGTGCAGCCAGGAGCGTAAGGGTAATTGTACAGTCTTGGAGAGCGGGAGTCGGACTGAATGCTATCGAACTGGTACCACCACCATGCCACATACTGTACACATGTACACCGACACTCTCACGTGAGGAAGGCGTGCAGCGGTGCTACCGTGAGAACGAAGCCTGCGGGCGACCGGCGACGACTGCCTGCCGCGAGCAACTTGAGCTCGCATCCGAATGGGCGGGGAAACGACCAGGGGTACACTGTTTACCATGCACACAAGGGCCGGTAACGATTGCTTACCCAAAGAACATTGAAAAGGGTCCAAGGAGATAGGGGCAAGAGGAAGGGGGGTTGCGGAGCGATCGAGATGGCGTCGGTTTAACCCACCTTTTCCTTGTCAAAGCGCGCGGAGCAGCATGGAGCAGTAGTCGAGTCTGAGGATGTCTATGACTCCGGCGCGCGAGGTACTGGATATGGTGTGCTTTTTCGACGCAAAGGATGACATCGCATACAAAGGTCAGATGGCATTCCCCGTCTTCCGCGTTGAACAGGTTCGCGTAGAGACGTTCGCTGTCGCTGCGTGATGGGACTCTCCAGGAAAGGAGAGCGTCGAGGGCTGCCGCCTTTTTCCGGTTGTGGGGTCGTGCGTTGTTTGGGGTACGAAAGGTTTGGACAGGTATGGGTGTATGATGATGGTTAGGGCTAGGATGCCGCGAAACGGCGATCTGCACGCGCGCCTTGGAGACTTGGATCGGCCAAAAGGGGCGGAACTTCCCACTTGTCGCCTCTTCCTCCGTCGCTCTTCCCCTTTTCTTTTATCACTCGACCTCTCTCTCTCTCTATCTCTCGCTCTCTCATTCTCATTCTCATCTCCCTTCGTCGTCCTGTTCGTCACGATCGTCCATCCGCGGTTCACCTTTCGCCTTGCCTCGGTCGTCCCCCACCCACCCATGGAACTTTCGCTTATACCGCTGTCCCAACTTGCACCTCCTTTTTCACGCTAGCAACACGAGAGGGAACCCCAGCATCACTCTTTCCTTCGAACGGGACGCACGGGACGAGAAATTGATGGAAGGAGGGCAACGATGCTACTACTTCCCTCCACCTCCAGTACACTCCAATCCGTACCACATGGGACCCTCTGCAGAACACGATCTCATTGCCCGCGTCACCCATGGGGCAGCCCTAGCCTCAGGAACCTAACCCGCAAACCCATGGGTGTCGTTTCGGGTGCAACTAGGGTTAGACCAAGCAATGACGCGGTGTCTTGTCTCCCGTCTGTTTTTGTCCCACGGGTCTCTGTCTGCCAAACCCTAATTTCCTTCCCTTTCCGTCTTGACCCATGCTGCTGGCAACACCTCTGAGACTGACCCGCAACCAAGAGACTTGAAGAGAGGCCATTTCGTCCTCACACACCACCGACTTCACACCTTTCCATTGTGAGAACGAAAGCTGGGACACTGTTGCAAGCCCAGCACAGAACGATACAGTCGTAGCGAGCGAAAACAGTACCTGGAGACAACACCTGTGACCGCAAACCTACACACCGGAATCGCCTCATTTCTGGAAATAGCCACGAGTCACGTCATTCCAGGAACGAACCTCTCTCTCGCCCCGCCAGAAACCCCCCCACCCGGAGCACCTGCCTCTCTCCCGAAGTCTCGCCTGTGTCCTCAAACCTCCCATCCGTCCATGCGAGCGCCAGAACCACCGCCGATTCCAACACCACCAACAGAACTAGCGAGCGCGCCCAACCCTTCCAGTCCCCTTCCTACCCTCCCTCTGCCATCGCAGGATCAACAACCTCCTCCTCCTTTGAACCCGCGCTCACCATCACCGTCTTTGCGGTCCGTATTGGTGGCATCCAACCACACCCTTCACTTCCTACCCATCCTTAAGGCTCCCGCTTGCGCTGGTGTCGTCGGAGTCGTCTCGCTGATCATCGCGACCATGATGTCGGAACCTAGCTTCGCGTCTTCCAGAGACGACGTGCACGCGCTCTCTTGGACGGACGCGGTCGTCGCCACCGCAGCAGACTCCACGGCCAGGACCATGTCCGCGCCGTCGTCTTTCACCGTGCATTCCGTGGTACTCTACCTTCGGACCTTGTCGTACCTCGCCGCGTCCCTGCAGCTGTTCGCCTTTGCCGGGCGTACCCAGTGCAAGGAGCATCGCCATGGGGGGCTGCTGCTGGGACTGTGGCTGTCGTGCATCGCTCTCGCCGACTCTGCGGCGGGACCCCGGTGGAGGTACTACATGGATCTCCTCTCCGCGATGGTAGCCATCGTCGCGAGCGTCTCCCTCGTACGCATCATCTCCAACGTCCTCGTCGCATCGTCCGACGTGTCCACCACCACCCGATCCCTCCAGCTGCAGCTAGCGAGATCCAGCGCCGCAAAGTCTCAGCTGCAAAAGGCCAAGGTGGTGGCTTCCACCGAGTCGGCTCAGAAGGACTCGTTCTTTGCTACCATCACCCACGAGCTCAGGACTCCTCTCACCGCCATCGTCATGTCCCTGGAACTCCTCAGCGACTCGACGCTGGACGCCGGTCAGAGGGACACGCTGAGTCACGCCCAGAGCGCATCGAGGACCCTGTTGGCTCTCATCAACACGGTCCTGGACTACTCGAAGCTCTCGGCGGGTGCCATCGAGATGGATCTCCATCCCGTTCGCGTCGGAGACGTCCTCGGCGACGTTCGAAGTATAGGCTCCAACCTGGGACGAGGGGTGGAGCTCATTGTCGGCGGATACGACGGTCCTCTGGTGGTGGCCGACTCCCTCAGACTGAAGCAGATCCTTACCAACCTCGTCAGCAACTCGTGCAAGTTTACGAGTCCTGGAGGAAGCGTCCGCGTGTGGACCACGTGGAAGGTCACGAAGATGGCGGGTGGGAAGGAAGGAGTCGAGATCGAATTCCAAGGTAAAAACCTTGGCTCTATCCTGTAATCTGCTTCTCACCCTCTTACTCATGTCGTTGCTCGCCCCCATCTCTCCTCAGTCAAAGACACTGGCATCGGAATGTCACCAAAGACCCTCGAACGTCTCTTCCACCCGTTTATGCAAGCATCTCGCTCCACCAGTCGTCTCTTTGGCGGAACCGGTCTCGGTCTCTGCATCGTGAAACGCCTTGCGGACGCCATGTCGGGCACTCTGAACGTCACATCGACGGAAAACGTCGGAACGACCTTCTCGCTTCGCGTCTCCTTCCCACTCGCACCGCCTCCTCCACCCGCCGTGGTCCTCTCCCCATCCCCGAACGTCAGCATCAACCCGATCCTGAATGGTTCGACGACGGAGAAGGTGCGGATCCTGGTGGCGGAGGACAATCCCATCACTCAGACGTTGTTGAGACGGATGCTGTCGGAATTCGCAGTGGTGGACGTGGTGGGCGACGGCGCTGCTGCGAGGGACAGGATCAGAGATGACGAGACGGGGTTCACGGTCCTGTTCTGCGACTACAATATGCCCGTCATGGACGGTCTGGAGGCTACCAGAGCCATCCGACGTCTGGAACGAGGTGGAAGCGACGTCTGGATCGTCGGTCTCACGGCCAACTGTTCTAAGCAGGGTGAGTTTCACGGCATTTATTTTCGATTGAGTTGATTTTGGATGCTGATACTGTTTTGCTCGGGTAGACGAAGACAGATGTCTGCAGGCTGGGATGAACGACTTTGTGGCCAAACCGTTTTCCAAAGCTGATCTGATCGCCGCCGTGGGAAGAGCTCAGACCGTCCTTGCCTCCAAACAACGGCCGCCACAACCACATCAGCAACAGCCGCCTCTCCAGCAACCACGACTGCCCACCTCGTTACCAACGCGATAATCCTTTTAGCCCATCATGACAACGATACATATACCTGCGCATCCTCACTCCACCTCTCGTGACCCTCTGGCTTCCCGTCGCTTTCGCCGGGATTGCACGGAGGTTTGTCCGTTTTTGTGTTCCGACCCACTCGATCATTACTTTGATACCCCTTTCCGCTTTCCTCTCTGTCACGCAACATTGCAGTCATCCCCGTCACCCTTTTTGCCTGCTTGTACATGTCTTTGTTTTGATTTCCTGTACTTACATATCATTATGTATCTATAACCCCTTTCGATGTGGTTGCGGAGAGCGTTTCTTGGCCCTTTCTTCTGATCACTTCGTATCTGGTTGCCGAACTTCACGTTCCGATGGCACTGGGTATCATCATGAACTGTATCTTGCCCCGGTTCCCAAACATCGACATCCTTCCAAAGTCGAAAGCATTCGTTCCTTCAAAGGATGGAACACGTCTTACTCTTCTTTTTCCCATCCGTCGCCGCGACCGGTGCAGGTGGGACCGCGTCTGCCGTCGACGCATCCAAGGGCGGTTGCGATACGACCGACGCCTCTCCAGCAGCAGGAGTAGGATGGACACCATCCAACACCAGGGTCTGTGTGACCAGCACCGTCCCCTCTCCACCTGTACCTTCGGCCTTGTTCCCTCCGACCGCTATGGGAAGGTCCGTCACCACGACTTGCGCTCCACCACCGCCTTCCTCCACCCCCTCCTTTCCCAGGATGGCCAACTCGAGCAACCTGGCGGCGCCGTCCACGTCGTCCCCGTTGACGATGACGGCGTCGTAGGGACAGGGCACGGACTCGGCGTAGGTCATGGCGGACTCGGCCGCGGCGAGTCGGGCAGAGAGGGATTCGGGCGTCTCGCTGTTGCGGGACTCGAGACGGGACCTGAGGATCGGGAGCGACGGTGGCTTTTTGAAGACGAAGAAAAAACAAGAAAAAAACGAAAAAGAACAAGAAGAAAGATGATGAGTGAAGAGGTCTACGTGTACATGGCGTGGGAAAAAAAAAGAAGAAAAGGCAAAACACACAAAAGAAGATGGATGGAGACCAAGGAGTTCGCGCTTCGCGCGAGCCTAACTGGGCGCGCTTCGCGCGCCTAAGGAACCTCGGCTCGCTTCGCTCGCCGTTTCTTCCTTTCACTCACCGCGATGAAGACAAACAGGCCAGCCCTTCCACTCTCCTTGAGCGCCTTGACGCCCTCGACCTCGAGGTCCAGAATAACCCTCCTTCCGTCCCCCGTCCCATCCTCCAGAGCCGAGAAGGGAGTCCCGTACAGGTTTCCCGAGAACTCTGCATGTTCGACAAACTTGTTGTCGTCGATCATGGCGTTGAAGACGTCCCTGTCGACGTAGTGGTAGGATTGGCCGGGCGTCTCTCCTGCACGGGGCGATCGGGTCGTGTCTGGAAAAGCAAGGATCCAAAATGAGCTGGCGATGTGATGATTGATTCTTTGTCCGAGTACTACGTTACAGGAGACGCTGAACTTGAACTTTTCGGGATGAGCCTGCATGAGTTTGGTGAGGAGCTGGGAAAGGGACGAATCGAGTTGACAGGGACCGAGGGAAAACGATCAACGATCAGAACGACCATCGCTTTTTTTCAACATGGACTGGCCTCCGGACGTCTACCCCTCACCGTGCTCTTCCCTGATCCTGAGGGACCCGAGATGACGATGGGGGTCTTGCTCGCGGATGTTGTTGATGATGGTAAGGGTGCCATGGTGATGATGTTTGCCTCTGATTTCTTCTCTATTGAGTCCACGGATGGGAGGGAGTGAGGACCGCCTACAGCCCGTCGCCGTCCCAGAGGGCGAAGAGCTCGACGGACGCGCGCTGTCAGGGCCTTGTCTTGCGTAAGCGGTGGGCAAGGGGAACGTGTTCCCAGTGTCCGGAAGGTCTGGACACACGAGTGTGCAATGCACACTGTGCATTGAGCGAGAATTCGGCGCTACCGTGGCGCTTTGCTGTCGAGTAGCACAGGGGGGCAATGCAAATAAGCTTCCAAGCCCTGCCACAATATGGGCAAAACGATTGGAAGCCGCGAGTCAATCAAGAAAGCCAAATGGAAGGAAGACACTGGGGGAAATGAATGCGGCTCAAAGAAAAGGAAGGCGGCACTCCTCACATTCTGTAGCCAATGGGAGGGCAACCAACCAGCTTCTCGTTACCAGATCGGTGGATTCAGCGTGTGCACCCTTGGGACCTTTCCGAAGCTCGGCCAGAACAATGGAAACGGAATTGCGCACCACTGACCGGAATGGCGGTACGCCGTACGACGCCTCGTTTCTCTTCCCCTTTCCCGCTGTGGAGAAAAAGTGCCAGAGAAAGGGGTGCTGCAGTGGGACATCTGTCGTCGGGGAGGAACCGCTCGCACGCTCGTCGTGTTGTACACCACCACCGCGAAAAGGGCCAAACCGTCGTGTTGCTGCGACTTGCCGCTTCCCACTTCCCCCTTCCCTCCCCGTCGACGTCGTCGTTCTTGTACAGGAGGCACCCCTCCTGCCGCCCGCTTCTCGGTTTGGCCTTCCATATTCCCAAATATCCGTCGTCGTCGTCGTCTTGTCTCATAGTCCGTCTCAGTAGGAAGAGATAAGAGCTGGTCTCTCTCCCTACC
>JADGJA010000687.1:0-12504 GCA_027596035.1 Thoreauomyces humboldtii | reverse complement strand
GAAGGGAGGAGAAGGATGGGGTGGACACGTAAGAATGACGGGGACTCCATGTGTCGGCGGCAGGAGCGCTGTATCCGTGGGGTTGAGCAGAGTATTGCTGCATAGGGACGTGAGTGTTCTGGGCTGCCTGCTGGCCGGCGTGGGTGAATGGCTTCTGAACATAGGAAGATGATTGTGCGGCTGCCCCCTGTGGGTGGAGAGGCATGTGGGAGAGGGTGTGCGGGTGGGAGTGCTGGACGTGGGCGGGTGAAGCCTGTGGAACACCGGATGGGTTCATGTTGATGGGTTCGGCGGCGAGCGCAGTTTCTGGGCGAGAGTACATTCGTTTGGAGCGGATGGCTAGGGGTCGGGCAGGGTCACGCTGCAATATATACGGTTTTTATAGCGGGGGGAGGATCGATCGGCGGGTAGAGAAGGTTCCACGAGGCGCAAGAATGAGGAAATGAGCTTGGGGCAGCAACGGTGTTTTGTTTACCGACTTGGCTGCGTTTGACGCGTCGGAAGCGCGGAATCGGGCTGGCTTACGTGATGAAACGTTCTTCACAGCCTTCGGACTGAGCCAGCCCCTCGCACCTTCTCACCATGGGACTCATTTTCTCGTCGCAGTACGAGGATCACGGACGTCAACCCCATTCATCAGTTCTTCAGTGCGCGGAATGGTAAACGATTGGTGCGGGGGTAAACCGCCACAACGATTAAGCTGGTGGTCCTCTCAATGCGCGCACGTGCAACCGTCAGGCGTGAAGAACCTCGCCAGACTGCGGTGAGAGCTACCAACCTACCATCAGTCGGAACGTTCTGCATGTGGACTTGAAGCAGTACTACAGTAGTACTGTAGCTAGAGTATAGTATTGTCGAAGCGGGCGGTCGAGCTGCCAGAACGGAGTTTTCAAAAGGTCAGACCGTGACTCTGACGGATGTGAAATTGTGTTATCTCTGCTGTGCGACCAACGGAACAGGGCACGTGCCTGCCGCAAGCCACGGATTGCACACACTCTCAGAGTGTCGAGAGTGACTCTGTCTCTCTCTCTCGCACAACCTTTGACCCGCTTTCTCAGAGTTTCTCTCCCCACCCCACCCAACACTTCTTCAACGCTGCTGCCTTCGCACCTCCCTCCCTCTTCTTCACGCTACTGTACACCCAGAGATCCTTCTCAAGCACCCTTTCATCTGTGAATCGCAAGCAAAAGAGACAATGCCAGTAGACTACGGGTGCTACGGTCATCATCCTCTCGCGGTACGTCCTCCCTTTGGTGTCACATCCCACTGCGCTCGATGAGGGAGGTGTCTGTCTGGCGGGGGTTGTCTGTTTGGGCAAACCCCAGCGCGCTGGCCCGTCTTTTCTAAGTGCGAACCTTACACGCAACAAACAGCCCGTTGCGTCGCCTGCCCCTGCCGGTCCCCCAATCATCATCTCCACCGACGACCCTACTACCATGGACGACGTGATGGTGGATGCGACGACGACGACGACGACGACGACGATGGAGGATTCCTCCCAGGGTGGATCCATGTCGATGGAGATCGACGTCATCGAGGAACCGGTTGCTGTGCTGGCACACACCATCCAAGTCATGTCCATCGCGTGAAGGAGGGAGCCCTTCCGACGGGGTCATCCAACGACCGAGACACACGCAAGCGCAAGGGGGGCGCTGGGGCAGAGGAGGAAGGGCAGTGTGCGGTTGCTGAGAAACTCGACGTGTATATATATATATACAAACATCCAATCGGAAGAAAAAGGTACCCAAGCCCACGCACGACCAGCGTGGTGTATATAATATACCCCATGCGAAAGATACAGGGGAAGGGAAGGGTTACGCCACTACTCTACGATGTATACGACGCGTTCGCGAATCGCCAACGCTCCGACAGCGAGGACCGTGGCGCCGAGGACGATCGCGCGCGAGGACAGGCGACGATGGGATGCTGCTGCTCGGGTGACGTAGGCTGGGGGCAGTCGAGTGATCGAGGTGGACGGAGCCAGTCCTAGGGAGGCGGATCCGAACGCTGCGAACGGGCGAAGTGGTCTGGACATTCTTGCAAGGAGAGGGTGCTTGCTGGTGCTTTACAAGGGACACGGGACGTAAAAAGTGAGGGGTTCCGCTCCTACTCAGGGCGAGGCTTTACGTACACATTGAGGATTGTCGGGAAAAGGAAGGCAAGGGTTTCACACTTCACACATCGCCGTTGCGGTCAAGGGAAAGGGGGGAGGTTATCCTGAAACACACGAACCTCTTTTCGATAGCCTCCCGCTCTCGTTCCAAGGGAGTGGCGCTCGGTTTCCCATCGTCTGTTTGTTTGTGGGGGGACTTGCAACCGCACCCGATGCAGGCAGCAGGGCATACTCTCTCCGCGGTGACCTTGCTGCTGCTGCTGCTGCTGCTTGCTGCAACCAGATCGTCCCGACGACAATTGCTTCTTTCAACGGCTTCACTGTACATATACGTTCTCCTTACGCTACATCACTACACGTTACCTGGACTGGTCGGGCAACCCCTTCGAGACCCTAACGTCGTTTCTACCATACGAATCCTAGCCTCGCTCCTTTCGATCGAGCACACACAAACATGGCCGAGCCAGATAGGATGATATCCCGCCGAGCGATCGTCGTCTCAATCTCCGGTCTCTTCTTCCTGGCCACGGGCGCATCTGGCGGAGCAAGCGTTGCCGTTCCCGGCCAATGTCTAGTCATCACCACTCCGCTACCGACCACCGATCTCAACAAGAACACTGCTGCCAACGCGACGGTCCAGCACTGTGCCGATCAATGCCTGCTCGCTGCCGTCCAGGCGGACTCGATAGCGCTCGGCGCGTCACAGGACGGCGGCTCCATCTTCATATGTGAGTCATTCGACTAGGGGCAGGAGATGAATCGAGAGACGTGTGTGGGACTGATTCTGAATGCACGTCATCCAGCTTGCAAATGCTTCTCGAGCTCGACCCTCACGACGACCGCAGCGGCAGCAGGAACCTGCTCGACCGTGTGCAAAGCTGACGGTAACGCGTGCGGCTCGGTCGCGACCGCGACAGCCTTCTCCGTATACCCGATCACCTCGGCAGCAGCGTCCGGCCCCGGCCTCACGCCTGGAACGGCCGACGGAGCCACCCCAGCAGCCGTTGCGGCTCCCGTGCAGGCCCCCGCCAAGGGTGGAGTCAGCGGTGGAGTGATCGCTGCGGTGGTGATCCTCGTCGTCATCCTCGGCGCTGCCGCCATCGCCGTCTTCGTCATGCGGCGCAGACATCGGTTGGCCCCGATGGGCGAGAAGGCCGGGGGAGAGATCGAGATGGGAAACAAGACGAGAGGTCTGGACGGAGGAGACGACGGCTGGTCCTCCCTGCCGGGAGCAGACACCGGCGGGAAAGGGACCATGGGATCCATCGAGCGGGCGGTTCTGGCTGTCAGGTCGGAACCCAAGCAGGGTTCCCTGGAACGGGCGGTTCTGGGCCCCAAGCCGTCAGCGCCTCCCATCTACGTCGGGATGTCGCTCATGCCCTCCGCTCCTGCCGCAACATCTTTTTCCTCCGAAAATGCTTCTTTGACCCGCAACCAGCCGTTTCGCACGCCGGAGGCCACAGTGAAGTCGCTCCGCATGCAGGACGTCAAGAAATCCGATCAAGGATCTCAGCAGAAGCGTTCGCCGCTCGGTGCCATCTTCCCGAAACTCGATGCCACCGTCGCTCCATCCGCTGAGCCAAATCGTCGGCCCACCCGATCCGCGGTTCCGATTTTGCAGGCTCCACCTCGGGGCAAAGGTGGCATCCGTCTCCCTCTGGAAGCTCCCGTGCGAGCTAGTTCCACTTTCGGCAATGCCCCACCAAGACCGCAGCTGGCTACTGAGAGGTCAGTCTCGACCCTCGCGACCCTTGTTTCGGGAGCAACATCTACCGCGATGAGGCAGCCCTCGACGAAACCGGACAGCGAAGTGCGTAGACAGATCATCTCGCAGATGATGGTCGCGACAGCGGTTCCGGTGGCAGCGCGCATGAGCTCCCTTCCCGAAACGAGGGTGGCAAGAGAGTCCGCCGTTGGCAGCCGCAATAGTGTACGCGGGCAGCAACAACAGCAGTTGAAGGAAATGGCACCGCCAGCTCGCACGGTGGTGACGCCGCCCGTCAGCTCCAATCCGAGGGTAAGTCGTCCAGTCCCTTGGCTTGGACGAAAGAAACTCGACGTGCGTACTTATAAGGATCCTGCAGAATGTCCCAACCGTCTTCAAACCGTTGAAAGAAGTACCGACTGAGCGGGAAAATCTGCAGAAGCAGATGGCTGCGTTAAGGCAGTCAACCGGACCCCGCATGCCGGTAGTAGCGCGGTCACTGGTGAGCAACGGTTTCGTTACGGAAGCAAGAGCTGAGTCGCCAGTTGCTGATAAGGTGAGTCTTCGGAGGTGGATACCCTGTTTGAACTTGCGCTGATTTATTGTCACCAATGCCAGGCCCGTCAGCGGTCGCCCGTCGCAGAGATCGCTGAGCTTCGCGTGTCTCAGCGAGAAGCACCTACGCTAACTCGCATCAATGTACCTCGGTTCACCTCTCAAGAGCAGGACGGCGAGTGGACTCTCACACGAAAACCCAGCATCCGAGAGCCAACACTTGCAGACAACGATTCGTTGACTCGTTCTCCTCGGAAGGCAACCAAATCCGTGCGATTCGACGTTCCACCTCCCAGTGTACGGCAACCACGTTCCGTCTCCGTTCGCCAGAGCTCACTGCCGACAAACTCTTCGCCAACAAGGCGCGAGACGACCCCAGTCCTCCCTACCGTGGTCAACACCGTCAGCTCGGCGGTTCCCGCCTGGATGCGCAAAAGAGCCGAAGAGCGAAGAAGCTCACAGATCGTCGAGGAAGAACGCGTCATTACCGCGTCTCCTGTGGAAGAGTCGCCTCGTATTAGTTACAGAGTTGACACACCAAGGCCTACGCATTCACCTCTGGATAGTCCACGGTTAGAGGAAGCGGTCGATGTTCCGAGAGCAGCGGAGCCGGCCGTTAAAATGACAGCAACTCAGGCCATGGACGACCTTATCCGGGAGATGGAGCTCATGTCTTACGAAGACGATCAGCCCCTTACCACCGCCTCTGGCTCATCCTTCGTGGAGACGGCTCAGCGTAACCTCAGCTCAGTCACAGTTTCGGCTCCTAGCGTTGCTGATTCTCGACGTCTAACTTCAATGTCCAACTTCTACGATGACTATATGGGAGAGAAGGACGAGGACGAAGAAGAAACTGAAATTATTGAGATGAGCCAACCTCGCTCACTGACGCAAGATGAGCTCGTCCTGCCTACGACGGAAAGCGACCCCTTTGACGCTGCCTTCTCGGCGGAAGTTCCCGAGGAAACGGACGATGAGACCTCGAATGGAATGCTGAGCGAATCCGACGTTCCCGAAGTCGAGGAATTCGATTTCTTGGAGGATGAGCAAGACAGCGAGGACGACGTGCTCTCTCTTCCTTCTCCCGAAATCGTCGCACGAGATGTGCCCACGGTCGACGTAACCAGTCCGTTCGAGGAGGAGGTTTCGGAGGAAGCGTTCGATGTCCTGTCGAGCTACAGCTCGGATCGAGAGTCTGTGGTGCTGTCAAGAGATCAGAATGTGGCAGAGACTGTGAGCTCTCCCTTCAACGAGGAAACGACGAGCTTTGGAGGTGCTTTCCTTGATATTAAGGTCGAGGAGCCGACGATGGACTTTACTTCCGATGAACTTGCCTTCCTCAGCAACCTGCCGCCCCCACCGGATGCGATGGAGGAGGAGGATGAGGACGAGACATCGAAGGAACAGCTCATTTCTGGTGCCACACACGCCAACGACAACCTTCCCGCGCTAGGAACACCATCCCCGGAGGAATTCGATGTTTCGCTTGACGCGAGTTTGGACGACATGAGAGAGCTTGCCGGGATAACCTTGGACGTTGCCTCGCCTGTGCTCCCGACAATTGATCGAGGGGCCGAGGTCCACGCCTTCGTCGTCGAAGTCGAGCTCGAGAGCGCATCCAGCGCTATGCTCGAAAGCGCGTCGCTTGCAGTCCCGATGACACTCACCATTCTGAAGGCGGAGGTTCAAGCGCACACCATGGAACTGCAAGTTGAAAACGAGCTCACGGCATCTCTGCAGAGTCAGTCGTTGCAGGATGCACCGATCGCTCTGATGGTTCTGGTCGACCATGTTCGGGCTTTTGAGGTTGAGCTCGTGCTCGAAGAGGCTCTAGGTGCCGTTCTGGAAAACCCATCGATGGCGATTTCTTTGGAGATGCCAGTCGCTGTGGAGGTTGAGGAAGTTCCGTCAATAAGCAACCGCAGTTTGTTCGCTTACGAGGCTGCGGATTCCGACGATGAGGACTTGGTCTCTCTCCGCCCGATCTCCCCCGTCGTCGACCAGAGGCCCCTTCCCCGCAGCATAGCCATCCCGTCGAGGGAGTCGGAAGCTGCATCTTCGGCACTTTTTGCAGCGCAGATCGAGCTACCTCTGTCGGCTGCACTGTTCTCCGACTCGGACGCAACGGATTCGGACGATAACATTATGCGTCTCGAGGATGACGATGTGCTGCCCGCGACTCAGAAGCGCCATTCGTTCTTGACGTTCTTGAGCGAGCAGGACGATATCGTTACGAGTGACGAAATCGACTCGGAGCTGCTTCTAGGCCCTGTCGCCGAACCCGAAGGCGACGTTTTTGGTGACGTCTTTGCCGTTGGTGGATACGGAGAGGAACTCGACCTTGACTTTGGCGATGTGATGGACTCGCAGATGGATCACTTCGCAGAAGACGTTTTGCTCGATGACGACACGGCTTCCACTGCATCGGAGAACACAGTCTCCCACAGATCAAACGTCGAGCCATCATCGCCTGGCAGTCCTCATCAGATGACATCGCATGAGACCATCGAGACGCTTGCCATTTCAGACCAGGTCGAAGAGCAACACTCCGGTGATGTCTCGACGAAATTCGAGTCGCTGACCCCTGATCAGGCCCAAGATATGGTCGTCAGCGAAGCGACGGAGCCGGAAGTGGAAACCATGCTTCACGCTACGAATGAGCTCCCGGAGGATGAGGCTCAGCAGACCGCTGCTCTGGCCTTCGAGCCGCAACTCGACAGCTCTGTCGATATCGAGGTTAAGAAGCAGCACGCCGAAGTTGTGAGTGCGACTGAAATCGACACGATGGAGCAGGAAGGAAAATCTGCAGAAGACGCCGAGCGCCAGGACCAGCAAGAGCGTGAAGTCGATGGCGCGTCCCTCGAACCCCGCAGTCCAATCCGCCAGCAGGTTTCTGACGACCAAGTGGATGACACTCTCGAAGCCCTCACGCACGTGTTGCAGAGTTCTCGATTCCTTCGCAGCGCCGATCCCTCTACGGCTGACTTGTCGGCAATGCTTACCGCCTTGCGCTCACGCGCCGAAAGTCTCAATAGTCTGATGCGCGTTGCCGACGCAGGGCGCATCATGGAGCTAACGGGTGTCAAAATGATGCTGAGGGAGGAAATGGAGGAGTTGGACGAGATTTTGGAGATGAATGGCGTATCGAACCGATAGATATCTTTGTTTTCATTTTTGGCCCGCTTTTAATCTTATGCCGTTTGAAGATACAGTCATTTCTCAAATGCCGCCCAAGTAACGTCGTTTCTCGGATCCTCAGATAAGTCCAGACCTAGACCTGTCCCGGGAACCTTAAATCCGGCTCAACTGCCCCGTCCTGGGTGCGGCTAGCGACATTCGACAGATGCCGAAACTTCGAAACTTCGAAACCCGAAACGAGGCGGACGGCAAGCTGTCCGCGGCCAAAGTCCCGCCCAGCGACCTTATACTATACATGTTCGCTTTGACGTTCCTGTTGTTTTCGCCTGTCAACGACATCAATGCAACTAATACCTCTCTTTTACGTCGCTCTCTCGGCTTCGATTCGATTCGCCAGTGCGGCAATCTCAGATCAAAGCTTTGGACAACCCGGATACGACGAGCATCATGGAGGAACAGTGCCATTTCAGTTTAACCTAACATCGACGGAGACTTCATCGCGGTCCTTCTCAATCGCATCGTGGTTCGCAACCCAAAATCCAAACTCCACGACGGCGTGGGGGGTGGCAACTCCTCCGATAGTCGACGCGTTGGGGGCACTATGGTACGCTATGCGGTCACCGCCTTCGGAGACGGAGTCGGAAGTCAGTCTCAAGCTCGTCAAGATGACGGTCGCGGCGGCGAACTCGACGGGGGTTCTGCCGACTGTCGCGGGCGAGGTTATGGTACCGGGCACCTGGAACCTCACGCTGCAACTCGACACGTCGCCATTTTTTCTCGGCTTGGTGAACGACAGGGTCGCGCTGCTGTGGACGGCAACGGATTCGGATAACGCGACTGTACCTGCGTCGGTGCAAGCGCTTTTCGTTACTGTTGAGACGGGAGCCCAGGAGGTCACTCCGACGACTGCTCTTCAATATCCGACTGCCGCCGGGGTCGTTTTCCGCCCGGTTATCGACACGGCTAATGGGCTTATATACGCACTAGGGAATGATATAGGTATGGCCGCGTCCACGTTCAGATGTTTGTGTTTGTGTTTGTGTGGTTCTAACATTGTTTACTTTGCAGGAGCAACCACACCATGCATCTTGCGCTTCGATCTTCGCCCGAGCAGCCCTACCCGCCTCTGTAAAAGCGTGGGCACGACCCCCGTCAACGACTTTGTTCTCACTCCATCGACCGCTTCGAGCGACCCGGACACCCAGAACTTCACGATGATTGGAAATGACATTGCGTTCAACCGACGGTGGGATACTCTTCCAAGTACCGACATTACACCGACGAGCAACTACGCTTCGAAAACGTTGTCCCTTCTGTCGGTCCCGGGCTGGGGCAGCTCGTTTACAATATCGGCGCACTCGGTGGCTGGATTCGACACGACCAATCTGACGGCCACTGGCTGGCCGGTTCTCTGGAAGAACAGAATGGATGACGTGACCGCTGTGGAGCCTGTGGGCATGGCCTTCGTCGGAGTGAACGTGCAGCGCGGCTGGATCTATGTGTGCACCAACATGACCGTGCAGCCGGGGTCCACTGCGCCGCGGATGTTCAGCGGAAGTCTTGTAGCCATGACGAATCGTACCGGTTCCGCGCCATGGGATCTCGCGTCTGGAGGGATTCCTTGCTCCAACCAGACGGTCCTCACTTCCGCGGATGGAGACGCCATGATGGTGTCGACGACGAGCGGCGTTGGACTGTACAAGATCGCAACGGTGCCGACGGTCGGCAACGTGACCGCTGTCGTTTCTTCGGCGTACACGTTCAGCTTCAAGACGGCGTCCGAAGTGACCGCTCGGGATTCCCGGCTTCAGCTCACGACCACGTCGCCCACCTCCGCAGCGCTTCTGGCTCCCGTGCTGGTCAATCTACCGGACTCGAGCGTTGTGGCTCTCATCGGAGATACGGTCCTCTCGTTGCCCTTTGCATCCCGCGGCGTCATAACTCCTGTGACGCCCAGCGCAGGCCCAGGGGCCACAGTCGGGGGATCATCAAACAGCAGTCGTAGACAGCTCATTGTCCCGCTGACCATCGTTGGTTCCATCGCTCTCATCTTCATAGTGTTCGTGGTCGCATGGATAGTTCTTCGACGACGCCGCAATAGCCAGAACAAGTCCTTCGTATTCCGACAAGAAACGGGTACCATCAGGGACGAAATCATTTCGGTCCGTCCACGATCCTCTGACCGCACAACAAGGCCGGCAGAAATATCTCCGGTGATGGCAACGATTGCCGCCCGCACGTCCTCAGATGCCTCAGTCACAACGAAGACTCGTCAGCTCTCAAAGGCGTCGATCGTCGAGGGTCTGGCGACACCGGAACTGTACGCCCGCGGCTCTAATGGACGACGTTTATCCCTGCTCGAAGAGATCGACCAGAGAATTCCTGACGCCAAGATAATGCCTTTCCCGCGCATTTCTGAATGCGCGTCCATTTCATCTTTGCACACCTCGTCATCGTCGTCCTCTGTGAAAGAAGCCGCGGCCAAGCTCGCACCCAGCAACTCCAGCGCTCACTCCACCCTCACTCACGATGAAGCGCCCGACGGAACGTTCGCATCCACTCCGCTCACATCCATCCCTTTCTTCCGGTCCACCGTCCCCGAATACGCCTTCATCGAGGAACAGATCTGTCGAACCATATCGGACAATCCGGAGGTCACCTGGCATCCGGAAGACGCAGCGTCGTCCTTCTCGACCTACTACACGGCGACGAGCAGACGCATGACCATGCCCCGAAAAGTGGTCGCTGCCACCACCCCTCCCGCCGCCACCGGCTCAGTGGAGGACGGGGGGAGTCTTCGGACGGCAGGGAGTCAGGACACGTTCTACACGGGTCGGGAGACGCTCTCCTCCAGCGAAGGCGAGGGCGAGAACCTGGCGGACGACGAAGCCGACAACGACGAGAGAGCGGACCAGGACGGGGTCCATCAGGATGACGACGAGAGATGGTCGCTTCAGGACGAGGTTTTCCCGATCGGACAGATGGGTTCGACGGACGGGATGGTACCGATTCCCACTCTTCATCACACGATGCACCTGGACTCCTCTCCATCGTCGCCGATCAAAATCCCGTCCCTTGAGCGGAAGAGGAACTTTCCGTCTCACAGTCTGGCACGTGCCGTCGGCCGAGGAAGTACCGCGTCGCTCGATCACGTTCCGTCGTCGTCTCTGTCGAGCACCACCGATTCGGAGGCGTACGTTTCGGCGCGAAGCCATGCCTCGTCTGCCGATGGAAAGTAATCCCCTCACGTGTATGTATATAGTTATCCATTCCAAACCTATTACTTTGGACATCTTCCGTGATTTACATGAACTGGCGCAGACAAACTCTGAAATCGCGTTATAATACATTTTACTTTTTTGGACGATATGGAATATGGTGCTACGCAGGATGAGACCAAGACTACGCCAATGCGAGGAGATCGTCGTCACTTCCAAAGGCTGTCCAGCAGCGGTGAGAAGCGCCGCCGACCGGGTATACGGCCCTGCGTCAGGGGCATAGGGGCTGTCTCGCGACCTGACCCCTCGGGAAAAAATCGGGGGAAATCAGTTCTTCTCCAGCGGAGAAGGCGCGGTCTTCCGACGAGTTCGAATTCTCGGGGGTCGAGGTTTATACGGAGGCCGGTTTGGGTCGTGCGTCCTCATGTGCTAAAGGCAAGAAGACGAAAGCGAGAGAGCAAGGCCGGGTATCAGAACAATCGATGCCAAACTGAGTTCACCGACCGCACGTCGATGCTCGTACCTGTTTCATGTTGTCCAGTCTACTGAACCATCGGTCGCATGGACCGTCCCATGCGCATTTGTGTGGACGAGCGTCGATGTGGGTCCTCAGATGACGACCCAGATGCCCACTGGTCGAAAAGTGACCGTTACAGCCTTCGACGGTACAGTGATACCTCCTTTTCCTTGGCAGGGATGGGAACTCTGGTTCGGGGCTAGGCGTGGGTGCATTGGTGGAAGGCTTCGGAGCGTCGCGATCGGCCGATGGTTTCGGTTCCAACCTAAGCGTAATCTTGGTTCGGACCTTTGGAAGAGGGGCGGTGGAGTCGCTGCTGCTACTGTTGGAATGGTCATCCAGAGGCAAGATCGTCTCACTTTGTCTGCGGAGAAGAGCATGAGACGAATGTCCAGGCCAAAGATGGTGGCCAGCAAGCAAGCAAGGTATCGTACGGAGTCAGGTTGGTTGCCCATGGTGCGTTTTCGGTGAAGTTGGTGGCATATGTTTGTTGCGGCCACCTGAAGGGCAGCGTGATGTCGGCGGGATCGACCGTGCTATGGGCGGGATCGACTGTGATGTGGGCGGGGTCGACCGTAACATCTTCCTCGTCTAGCTGGCCCCAGTTGCATAGATCTGGGTGGAGGGTGGTGGTGAAAGAATCGTTTGGAAAGTGACTGGGCTGGGACGGGGCCGATGCAGTGAGGAAGAGAAACGGATCCCCGACGAGGATCGGATTGCGGACTGATGGTGAGTGCTGCATCGAGCTGGAGCTGCCATGCGATGGAGTCGAGGAAGCGATGGGGAAGAAGTGTGACGAGGAGCTGGCTGGGGATAAGCCGCCGAGGACGGTGGAACTGCGCTTCTCATGTAGCCAGGCACCGGGTAACAGCAGAACAGTACCGCGGCTTCAGGACCCAGCCCCCAAGGCCCGTACGTGGTAGACATGTACACTGTACTTGCATGATAGATTTCCCATCTCGCCTCCCCGGTGCCCCAGATAGATGCCCATCCGAACAGAGGCTGCATGCGGACTTGTTGTACCACCGTCTCCACCGTAGCCCCCCACGCATAAGCTTCTGTAGTCTTGGCTTCGTGCTCGCTATCTCAGGAGAGGCATCACCACCCTTCTTCTTCATCATCATCATCATTGGGCCTGTATTGCCTCTGGATGGCTGTCGGTGAAAAAGGCGAAACGCATGTGTGACTGACTGACTGTGTGTGCATTTTATGGTTCCACACTCCCCACCAGCTGCGGGCGGTCCACACCCCACCCCAC
>JADGJA010000686.1:0-12532 GCA_027596035.1 Thoreauomyces humboldtii | reverse complement strand
CCCGCACCGCACCGCACCACCGCACCGCACGGGGAGGGGTTCTTCTTCCTACAGACGAGTTCCCCTTGTACCGTAGGCCTCTTCTTGTCTCCCCGTCTCTCTGAAGAAGGAGGGTCTTTCTCAATCCTGGCGTGCGCTCTTGACTACGGACCGCCCTTATTCACCTACCTCTGCGTTTTCCCGCTGCTCGACCTCAGCATCCAATCCTCAGCTTTTCCTCAAAGACGTCACTTTCAGTTCATCGGATCGCTTCCATCGACCGACACCGCTTCCCTCACCCTAGAGGATTGTGCACCGGTCTGTTCTCGGCGGAAAGAGTCTTTGACGGGAGTGCTCCTGCTGGTTTCCGACCTTCGCCACCCGCACACGCATTCGTACCGTATCCCAGCACCACGGCAGTACCTCACCTGACGCCCATCTTGTCACTTGACAAAGGAACCGTTCAGCACCTCCTTGAATACGGTCACGCCGAGTTCCGCATATCGCTGCTAGCTTACGTCGGCTCTCTGTCTCGGACCTTTCTCTCAGCATCGAGGCGGTCTCTGCGTTCAAGTGGACCGCATCTTTCTTACACTGTGAAGTCTTCCCACGGCCAAGTTCGATTCGATTTATAGCGGAAGGGGGCGTACGGCCTTTCTGTAGGGAAGCCTCAGCAACGGGGGGCCTGCAGGGTCTCCCGCCACCTAGAACCGGAAGCTTTCCGACTCTGAAGGTCTTTGGCCGGCGCCATGGCTACCACACGCAGCCGAAAGCGGCTCTTGGACGAGGAGCAACATTTTCGGAATCCGCATCCACAGCTCCGACAACATGAGCAACCGCCGCAGCAAATTCTCCCGCCATTATTGCAACATCGTCAACATCAGCACATCAGTACGCCCACCGAGGTCATATTCGTCACCTCACGGTCCCCATCTGTGGTACCTCCTTACCTTCACACTGGGTCTTTTCACTCGCACGAACGGACACTGCCGCTGCCTCACCCGTCTATACCAACATCTTACGCGCACCACCACTCACACTCGGCATCTGGGGCATACCTTCAAGCGAGCCTTCCTCAACATTCTGCCTCCTCGACTTTTCCACTAAATCAGAACGGGACTTACATCTCGGGTAAGCCAGTCGGGTCGCATTGAGAAGGATCTGCTCCCGCCTTGCTGAACTCCAGGATCTTTGCTTAGACTTGCCGATCCCTGTTGCTGATCACTATGTCCCACGCTATAATGGAGGCTATCCTGTTCATGGCGGGCCGCCGATATACGCACTTCCGCCTGTAGATGCTCAAAGTCTGCCGTTTCCCCAATACTCTTCTCCGGCCGAAGGTGCACGGAACTACGCGACACCAGCCGACAGCTTTGTCCCAAATGGAAACAAGTACATGCATTTGCCACCACCTGCCGCCGTCGATCCAGGGCAAAACGGTCATGGATCGCATTATCTGCCACCCATGTCGAACATCGACCTGATTGATCTCACTGCCGAAGCTTCTCCGTCGAAGCGTCGAAGAAAGGACAACCAGTATGATAAGGAGCACAATCTCGCCATGGCTTCGGCGTATATTCCGTACCAACATCCGCCAAGTCGATCCTCCCCGCCGACGGCTTGGAACCCAGCACCCGCGCGGACCCCCGAGGTATTTGGTTTGAAGGACCGAAAGGTATTTCAATCGTCGCTAACATCTTATACTCAGCCGGTTTGCGACAAGGAAGGCTTTTTTATTGTTACTGAGAATTGCCAGATCACTCCTCGCTGTAAGTTGATAGCTGTAGATTTCCGGATAAGCTTAATCACTCACACCAACTTTTGCACCTTCAGATGATGTTTTGCGTCTTCTTGGTCAAGGCACTTTCGGGAAGGTCCTTGAGGTTTACGATAGGGAGGAAGACCGAAATGTCGCCATCAAAGTGGTTCGTGCTTTGCAAAAGTACACGGAAGCATCACGCGTTGAGATCAAAGTACTGCAGTGTCTGGAACAAAACGATCCTTACGATCAGCAGTACGTTCCGGCTGTCTCAGTTCCCGTGCTTGGGAGTTACAGCTGATCGTGTCTATTGAACAGTCACTGCATCCCGCTTTTGAGGACTTTCACCTACCGCAACCACACTTGCATGGTCTTTCCACTTTTGAGTCAAAGCGTCTTTGATTATCTGAAGGAGAACTCGTTCGTTCCTCTCGTCCCATGGCAGACTGGGGAAATTGCCCTTCAGCTTGTCGATGCCGTGGTCTTCATGCATAGCATCAAGTTGATACATACAGACTTGAAGCCAGGTACGTTGGCTTGTCAGACGCCAAAACAAAACTCTTGTGCTGATGCTTGCCCGAACACTAGAGAACATCATGATCGTGAACAACAAGTCCGACCCGGTTCCAGGAGCGAGACGTTCGGCGAAACCCAAGAAGTTGCTCCGATGTACCGAGATCGCACTCATCGACTTCGGAAGTGCCATCTTTGAGGACGATTACCACAGTACAATTGTCAGTACACGGCACTATCGCGCACCTGAAATCTTGCTGGGTTCTGGCTGGTCCTACCCATGCGACATCGTAAGTAACCCTTAGCTATCAGACTCGTCGTGCATATTATTTACCGAAGTCTAATTCTGTGCCTAGTGGTCCCTCGGCTGTATTCTAGTAGAGTTCGTGACGGGAGACGCTCTGTTTCAGACGCATGAAAAGTAGGCACCTCGCCGACCTAGTTTGACCGCAGATTGTTAACCGTTTGTATTAGCATCGAGCACCTTGCAATGATGGAACAAGTGCTAGGACCTTTTCCGGCCCACCTGACGCGGCCGTCACCCACTAATACGGCGGCAAAGTACTTCCGCGATGGGCAGCTTCTTTATCCGCGTCCGGAGACCACGAAGCAGAGCAAACGTATTGTGACCAAGACCAAGCTCTTGCGGGTAAGCAGAATCTCGACATCACGGTTGTCTCACTGCAATAAGCTAAGCGTTGAACGTGTTCCCGCTTACAGGATATCGTTAAGCCAACCGACCAGCAATCCGCCCAGCTGCTCGATCTCATTTACCGAATGCTCCGCTACGATCCCACGGAACGCATCACCGCCGTCGAAGCCCTTCGACATCCGTACTTTGACCTGGTTCGCGCAGAGCAAAAGGTTCAAACGGGACTCATTCGCCATCCGCACACCCTTCGTCGTCACACTGCTTCGCGGGCTTGAACCCTTGTCCGTCCCCTTTCATTTTTTTTTACCATTTTCACGCGACCCCCGATACCCCCCTTCTTCGCCTTCCTTCTTTCTGTCACTCACTTGCCTTTTCCGAACAAAGGGCACAACGCTCCCTTTTCTTTTTTTGACGACCCTTTGCTGAGGGCATCCGTTTCCCCATCCTCCCCTCTCCTGCTTTCTTGTTTAACTTCTTTTTTGTCGGTTTCGCCTCATACAAATACATGGCGACCTCGGGTTTACCGCGTACAGCAATATTCGTTCTTACCGAGTTTTATTCTTTCCTGACTCAACTAGCTACTTCTGGCAGGCATTGGTGAGAGTGAGGCGTTTGACACCATTCAACACCATTCACTTCCTTTGCAGCGCGATTAGCTCCCTTTTCGGCGCGTTTGCCCCTATCGTCTGTTCTTTCACGGCGATGGCGCTCGAAAGTGTGAGAGCTCGTGTCCCACACTTCACCGTTCGCACATACGCTCCGCTCGTCATGACCTTACTGCGCATCGTAGATAGGACAATATCCTTTTTGCATCCGCAGAGACCGTCCAGTTCTACATAGATTGTCCGAGGAGCAGCGTTCTATCTGCGGTGGTATCCGATGGTGTCTATCGCAACCGTTCCAGAGGAGCGATCGGCTCACTCGCGGAGGTGATGATACTTTGGTAGTACCTGAACAGAGATGGTGAACGTCAGGGACTGCACTCCCAGTAGCTCTCGCTGCGTGCTCTCTTTGCATCCCCCTCTTTGGGGCGCTCACCTCGCGCAGATATTCGAGATGCCTCGCGTGCAGGTTGGCCTGCAATCGATTGGACCTGGTCTGCACGCGTTGATCGTGCTGAGCGCCGTGGATGACGGTATCGTCCGGAACGGTCTGACCGACGTGGGTGACGCACTTTGCACCGATCACGCAGTTGTCGCCAATGGTGGTTCCCTCGGCGACCACGGCTGGGGAGGTGCGATGAGTTCATGGGAAACAAATCTGAAAGCGCCCTGGTTCGCCACCCCAGACCCCCTACCTCCCACCTCGATGGTGCATCCTGTTCCAACACTCATACCGCGGAAGACTGCGAGGAGCACTGGTGTTTGAGCATCTTGGCAGCGTGAAGAGATGGGTTGACCGTTTTGTACCTGCGCCTACTTGAAACACGTTGTTGTGACCTACTCGTAGTGGCTCATCGCCTCTGATCACGGGAGTACGTCAGAAGGAGGAAACCAAATCATACTTGTTTGGAAGCACGGTTCTCTTCGTGAACGTACGTGTGAGAAATCAAGACGTGCTCCTCCAAGACGTTGCCGTCTCCGATCACGATGGCGCCCGCGCCGGTGCTCCTGAGGTGACACTTTGGATGGACGATGTTACCTTTGCCCAGTTGGATGCGCCCTTCCAGGATGGCCTCTTCGCAGACCAGGGAAGGAGCCGCTGCTGCTGCGAGGGACATTGGGACGCATGAATAAACGCGGAACGGTTTGCGGGGGGCAACTTCCGACTGTCCAACGGGTGTTGTGTGTCGGAGATCTCCGTGAGCAAGAGAAAAACGACAGGATCCCGGTACAGTACGGGCACTTCTTCTTTCCTATATCCTCGGTCAACGTCCTCACCCCGAATGCTGCCTCGACAAGGTGACGCTCGCCTGCGAGGAGCCGTCGACGTACTTCTGGGGTGGACGCTTCGCCGGCGGAGGTGGTTATGAACGATCGGCCACCACACCCCTTCTCCTCGAACCCTGATTCGGGTCAAACGCACTACTATTAGCCTATGTCATCTACACACAAGTCCCGAAAAGCGACCTTTCGGACCATGGGAGTCAGGCTCGAGCTGCGAATTTTCAGAGAACATATCGGCAAGAAGCACTCATAAAAGCTTATCATTTTCCGCAAAGCAAGTTTGCCAGAACGCACCCCCCCAAGGCAGAGAAAACATCGGTCCATGATCCCTATTCCGAGGAAATCTTTCTACATGGTATTCGGCACGATCGTTGACGTCCTCGCTCAACCTTCCGTTCCGCTGCCGTTCCGCTGCCGTCCCGCGCGCTATCTACCCTTCCTCTCCACGCCGCTCCTCCGTGGCTTTGTCCTCCTGGCTCTCCTTCCGAGGACGCCATGCTCCGTTGCTTCAGAAAGCGGAAAACCTGTCCATGCGAGATCAGTCCAGGTTTTAAAATCCATTGTTCCCCGACCAACGGCCTACTCTGAAGCGCCTTGGACATCTTCCCTTGCGATCTGCGCATCGAAGCTGGCTGATGTTGGTCGAATCGATCAAAGTCATGTCGACGGACACCGCTACGCACATGCTCTTTGGCTTTCCGCTTGGTTTCCATCCAACTGGGACATGACCGACTGGTAATGATCGCGCTCGAAAGTTTCGAAGAAGGAACCCCGGCGTGAATCACCCATTGCGATCCTTTCCGCGTACTTGATTTCGAAGCGTACCGCCTTTGCTGTGTGTTCGTCGTTCGTTCGCATCGACAGAGCCAAAGCGGACGGTCGTTTTGCGCCACGACGGTACGGTTCTCCCTTTTCGAGTTTCCGGAAATTATCCATCGCGGCGGGGGTGTTTTCGGAAGGTATCTTTCCTGCAAGATGGCCGTCGGGAACGGGAACCGTGACCACCCGGGGGCGAGCTAGCATGCAATCGATACGGGCTGTGACGATGTGAAGTCAACGGACGACACTTGAGACACCAGAAGCACACACTACGTTCGAAGGGAAAAACAGTCGGGGGAGACGTGCGAATGGATCAGAGGAAGTCGAAGGGCGTATAAAGGATTCGGTAGGGAGGGTACGCAGAGGGAAGACGTTGAGAGAGAGAGAGAGAAGAGAGAGACGAGAGGTGCGTGGGTGGGGGGCATTGCATGACACGCTGGTGACACAGGGTGGCTGGATTGGCTTGTTGGGCGAGCCAATCTAACCAGTTCGCGATCAGAGGTCAAGAAAACAGGACACCCTGATTTCCTATATATACCTGGAGGTTCCGTATTACCCATGTCGACAAGGCAAGCAAGCAAGCAAGCCAAGCCAAGACAAGCAAGACGCGTCAAGCAAGTCACATTCGTCAAGGGAAAAATGCCTAAACGCCGGTGTCCTACGGGAGTCCGGGTCCATACTCTGGGAAAAAAAACCACACACATATTTTTTTGCACTTTTTTGGCTTCAATATACTGCTTGTAACGCGCTCTACTCCATACACCCAGACAAACATAGACATGCACAGACATGCACGGCGCAATGTGGGAAATGACAGATGACAGATGTCGAAATGGAAAGATGAAGCCGATTTCAACCTTTCTACTTTGTTCGTAGCAGCGGCCAAACCGAACATCGTGTAAGCGCATTGGCGGTTGTGGTTTCTTTGCTTGTTGAGTTCATGAAAGGCATGAGGGCTTTGGGAAAACAAGCCTCTGAGCGATGGCGAGGGATGGCATGCTGCGCCGCCCGCATTTCCCTCGTATATAGGACACACTCTTGGGGGAGCACCCTCCCCCCTGAGACAGACTAGCCCCAGCTTAGGCTCCTCCCTTCTCTTTGTCAAAGAGCTTTTGGGCAGGACTCGTCATGTGCCTGGGAATGTACATTGTACGCGAACATGGTTGCTGAAACAGGTCTGGGAACGAGTGGACAGCTCCCAGCCGACTGCGTACTTCACTTTCTCCACACAACAACACACAAACGGATAAGAAAGCTCGATTGATGCGGAGTTTATAATTATCAAGTGTATTATTTACAGAGAGGGACAAGGAGGAACACTCAGTTCTATGTCTGGACGGGCACGCGAACTGCCTGGTGTGTCGATTCCGGCTTGGCGGTTTCTTGTCGGCAGTGACCAAGACGGATGTCCAAAGTGGGATGGGAAGATGACATGAGAAAATCAGGAGCCGAGGGGGCCTGGGATGCGACAGGGTGTGAAGGGACGGAAGCAGGGTCTTTGGCCGCCTCGCTTTGCTCGCTGTCCTCCAGCCCAGACGAGGTTTCATCAGCATCTGACGTCTTCTGCCCCGGGAAAGACGGCAAGGGCTCGACTGCATCTGTCGTTTGGCTTCCCGATATCTGAGCAGATGCCGGCTGCTCGTCAATGTCCATGGCCAGTGATTCCGTAGGTTCCGGGACAGAGACAGTGGTCGCTACGGACTTGGCGGATTCGAACTCGGCCATCGCAGCCTTCTTGACCGCGTCGATCTCGTCGAGCCGCTTGGTGATGGCAGCAACGACTTCCTTTCTCGAGTCCCTGACGCATCTGACCCCTTCGCTCTCGATAGCGTCGGCGCGGATGAGGAGCTGCAGCAGAGTTTCTTCGTAAGCAGCGATCGGCTTGTTATCTTGGGGAAGGCAAGTACCGGCGGGAGTCAGGACGACGGGAGTTGAGAGAGCGAATTCGGAAAGAGTCGCACTAGTGGCGGAAAGGTCTTCGGTGATGCGGTGGAGGGCGAGGAGCTTTGGGCGAATGTGGCGGAAGTGGTGCTGGAGGATGCGGGTCGCGCGGCGAATGGCCAGCGGGACCGTGGCGGATGGTGTGGCCGACTGAGCGGGAACCTCAGCGGGGATGTCAGATTCGATGGTTTCCGCAGCTTCACCCTCGTCGGCTTCGGAATCATCGTGGGCCTCGGAATCGGCATCGCTTCCGGCGACTGTTTCCCAGTCCATCTCCTCGTTGTCGGCGTTTGGCTCGGGGATCGGAGGTGCAGAGTTGGACTCAAGTTCCTGAGGGGTGGCCGAATCGGGACGGGCCGCCCGTTGCTGAAGGAGCTGACGGATCGCCCACTGGCGCTGAGCATCCCTTTCCTGCTCTTCCATTGCTATCCTCCGGAGGTTCCATTCGTTCCTGGCCTCGAGCTCGCGGCGTTCTCTTTCTTGGATCTGCAACATGCGCTCCTTCTCAGCAGCCGCCATGGCCGCCCTCTGGACCGCAATCTGATGCTGGCGGTGTTCCCATTCCTGCTGGGCTCGGAGCCGCTTTCGGTGGGCTTGGATCTGTTGCTGGCGCTGGTACTCGCGGATCATCATGGCTTCGCGTCGGGCTTCCTCCTCCTCGCGTTGCCGTTGGAGGGCGAGGGCGGCTTCGTACTCGTAGCGGCGTTGCATCTGCTGCCGACGGATGCGTTCTTGTTCCTGCGCTTGGCGCTGGTGATGCATGGCTCGGAGGTATGAATCGCAGGTGCGGTCGTTGTTGTTGATGCGATATGGGTAGGGCTGAGTGCAGAACATTCTGGATTTCGGAGAAGGGAGTGATGGACGAAGTAGTTGTTGGGGTTGATGCAGTGGCTGCGTTGTGTTTGGAATTGTTTGATTGTGATGTGTTTGATTAGGAGGAGAGGCTGGTCTTGGGTCCTGGACGTGCACTTTTATACAGGAGTCCGTGGGCTGCTTTGGAATGACCGGCTTTTTGATAGCCATTTTCCACATGGATCGACAGGCTTCCACACTTTTCTCGCACATCGGAGCAAACACTCACCGTCACTGGGCTGTCGAATCAGGTCAACAAGGCCAAGAGCAAGACAGAGCAAGACAACCACCTAGCCGCCAACAACCTGGCAGGAGCTTGCAAGTCGTCGGTCGTCACAGCGTACAGCTCAATGCATTCCATTCTGCCTTCCTAGTACTGTACGTTGGTACTCAACAGCACGCACCCAATTACGTTTGCTCTCTCGGAGCTGCCCAATCGATCAACGACACCGTCCTTTCTCTCAACACAAGCACCGCCGTCTCGCCGATCTGTTGGAACCCGACGACGTTTCCTGCGTCGCCAACGACCTCCTCGGCCCCCCTCAGATTCACTATGTACTGATCCGCCACCACATCCGACTCTTCCCTCTTCTTCGCGTACACGTAGACGTGCCCTCGCGTCTCGCACACGAACGCCAAGCCGCAGTCACCGGTCACAGCCGTGAACCTCGCATCCCGCTTGCTAGCGTGGACGAAGCCGAGAGCGTCGAACCCTCCGAGCGGGGACAAGGAAAGGTGCGATGAAAGACCGTAGACGAGACAGTCGACGTCGGTACGAAGACACAGGAGTGGTACGACAGGGGCAGCAGCTGGACGCCACGAGAATGCTCCGCATAGCCAACCATGCGCGCCTCCTGGGTGCATTGCCTGGGTAGGGACAGGGGAAAAGGCGGAGAATCGCGTGAGGGCTACTGGGGGACCTTCAAAGTCGACTTCCTCGGAACGTTCCGTCATGGCATTGTGGAGTGGATGAGTGGGCACTGTCGCAGCTGCGGCTGCCGCAGCACCCGGTGTTGTGATGACTTCTGGTTCGTCTTCAGTGTACTTGTCCAGCGCTGTGGCGAATGCAGCTAGTTCGGCTGCATCAAGCGTCTCGTCCACGACCGCTCCCTCGTTCAAAGAAGGGTCCAAGAGCTCGTCCCATCGCGTCCCTCCGTGTGTCTTGTGAAGGTGAAGAGTGACGACCCGGAACCCATGGGAATCGTCAGAAACATCATCATCTTCGAGATTTACGGACATGTCATCCCGCGCGTCGTCCTCAAGGACCCAGAGCGACTCCCGCGGTTCGATCAAATCGAAAAGCGCAGCGTTGATGAGCATCGTCTCCACGGGACGGCGGAGCTTGCACTTGATGGATGTGGGCGTGAATACGCAGTGGATATCACGTTGGGTGGTGGTAGGTGGAACCCTTATCGATACAGTGATATCCTCGCCGGTTTGGTGCCAGCGGTATTCGGAAAAGGGCGCTGAGGGGGTAGAGATGGTGCCGAGTACGTGGGTAGGAGCTGGAAGTTGGGTCGCAGGTTCCAGCTTCCGAAGCTCGGGTCCGCCGTAGAGTGAGCTGGATGCGATGGCGAACCCTCGCCCATCTGCCTCGATCTTCGCGAGGTACGGCGCACTGGTGCCCTCGACGACCGACAACTTCTTAGCATTGAGTTCCTCGTCCGCTTGTCCGTTCAAGGTTACGGAGAAAAGACCAAGACGAAAGATAATTCGAGGTGGACTGGAAGCCGTCTCTCTTACGTGACCCACTCCCTGATCATGCTCCTCCATCCTGTATGCCAGAAACAGCAGGACGTTCTCTTCCACGAGAATAGCGTCAACAAGGACTTGCACCCCTTCGATACCGGTCACGGTTGCGACTCGAATAAACGTTGACTCAGGGCCATCTCGAAGGAGAAGAAGGGATCCACCGCCATTGCTGACCAAGACATACGGACCGGCACGTTGAATGGAAGGATACTCGCGTGCCTCTGTTGGCACCGTCGGTTGCGGAAGCTGGAAGGCTTCGTTGAACTGAATCGCTCGGGTATCCTTCTGGATGCTCAAGCTCATCAACCGAAAAGCTTCGTCCACATACAATCCTTCATCCCTTCCCGGAAACGCGAACAAATGATTGAACGCGCTTCTCGCCTGTAGCTTCTTCAGCGGTGCGTGTGCGGTCGACGGCACCAGGCCAACCTCCCTCGGCAACGCCGCATGTACAGGGTCCCGGAAAGGGCCGTCCAGTCGCAGCTTGTACGAATCGAATAGAGGGTTGAGAAGACGAGCCCGAGGCGTGGGTACGTAGACAGGCCTAGTTGGGTCTGCCGAGGGCATTGCTGACAGGGATGAGCGGAATGAGATGGCAGGTGATGCTGGTTCAGGAGCGGTGCGCCCTCCTCAGCAACTTTCGGTGGCGCAGCACCCTCCTTTGTCCCCTTTGGCTCCTGGATCGTAAGGCATCAAGTAAACCAAACTCGCGTGTGTAAATCGATGATGCGGGACAGTACGAGAAGTGAATTAAGCGATGAGCGGCGCAACAATCACACCTCAAGGTTGTTATGTACAAAGTTATCTAAGCGAGAACTATAAAGCTAAATGAGCAGGATCAGAACTCCTCGCCATCCTCCTCCTCCTGGTCAAACTCTTCGTCTTTTGGCTCCTTTGGTTCGAGGTCCTCGCCGTACTGCACGGCGTTGTCGACACAGCTGAGCACCAACTCCACGCTGTCCTCGTCGGCAACGTCGAGAGGCAGGAATGTGACCATGTTGTATTCTTCGATGAGCTGCACGAGAGCTTCGTTTAGGGCATGAAACTTCGGTCGAGTGGTTCCCGCAATGTCTCCAACGAGGAGCTCTCGGTCAGGATTGAGGTACTTTTCCAAGGATTTTCGCTTTTGAGGAGGAAGAAGATCGACTTTGGAGAGGACGTTGATGTGCGGAATCTCCAGCTGCACCATGGCGGACATGGCAGAAAGGACGCCAGAGAAGAACTTTGGGGGTGAGTCCACAAAGGTAGAGTCGAGGAGATAGACTCCGCAGACGCGGTAGTCGAGACGGTGGAGGCAGCTGACAAGAGCAGGGATGATGGGATGAGCGGTGTATAGCTCGATTTGACCGGGTAGATCAATGAGAAGATAGTCGTCTTCCTGATGTCCGAGTTCTTTTTGGAAGCGGAAGCAGAAGCGTCAGTTGTCGCGATCCTGTGAGTCCGGCTGGTTGCTTGCGTCCCCCAATCACCTTTTTCCAAGAAATCCAGGTTCTGAATCAGATACTCTAAGCAGTACATCAACCCGCCGTTTGGCCCGTAACCCAACTCCTCCTGTACGTCCTCGAGGGAGATAAGATCCCTTATGTCGACGGTGGGTGCATATTCGAAGCGCTCCGCCGCTGGGTCGAGGTTGACGAGGTGCATGCTACGATGCGTTGTTTGCGCGTGCGTTATCATGGTCGTGCAGTAAGTAGACTTCCCGCTTCCTGCAGGACCCATTACGAGTTGACATATTCTACCCCTGCAACGTCGCAGGCGGAGAAAGCATAAGCGACGCTTCCGATGCCGATGCCGATGCTGACGCTCCTGACTGACCTACATGACACTGACTTTCTCTTTGCCGTCCGTGATTCTGGGTGAGAGAAATGGAAAAAAACGTCCAACCGAACAAGTTCAGAATCTCGACGAGTGGCTATGCTCCCCCATCTCAGATTGGTTGAAGCGACTTCAAACTCCGCCCCCAAGACCAGAAGACCATCGCCCTTACGGCTGGGGCTTCGCACCTTCACTTGCGTACTGCGGGTAAGCGACGACGAGTGTTGCCGATGCTGGTTTGGGTTTCACAGAGCGACATTCCGGCGTCTGCCTGAAGCGCTACAGTAGATACTACAGCAACCATGACGGCTTCCGGCAAAGCGACGACGGCTTCGCCTTCTCCCATGTGCCCGTTCCGTAGGCCCGACGCTGGCCTGGGGGGAGACCCGCCCCACTCGAAGCGGTGAGAAATCCGGCTCTTGTCAAAACCAAGGAGCTCGGGACCTGTCAGGAGGAAGCTGTCGGAAAGAGACCGAAGCGCGAAGATTTTCACTTTCCGTCGCTGTTCGTCTTTCGCGTCGTCGCTTTCTCGCTTCCCTTTGGCGTCCCTCCCCTCCCCTTCCC
>JADGJA010000685.1:0-12561 GCA_027596035.1 Thoreauomyces humboldtii | reverse complement strand
CCTTTTGGCATTACGGCGCGCGCGGGGGTGAGAACGGTGCAAGTCACACGAAAAGAGAATGCGGCCAACTTCGCCGCCCAGACGCAGGCATGTTCCCCGCCCACAGAACATTTGCAACCTACCGATACACCAGCTCTTTGCCAACATTCTGGAGGTGCTTTTTGTATTTTGGGCGTTGCCAAGTTGCACAAAAGTGAATGGCATCACGGTGACCGACCGACCAAACCAACTCTGATGATGACCGTCGCCGCAGATGATGGTCCCGCCTTTTCCCCCCCGAGGTCCTCGACCAGATCGCGGCTCACCTCGACTTCCCAACCCTCGTCAATTTCCTCTGCTCCTCCTCGTCCACATCCATCGCCGTCAGCGGGGCTTCCTTTGCTAGCGTCGTGGTCGGCAAGTGGATAAAACACGGATACAGTTTCGGTGGAACAGGTGGTTTTGCGTACAGCCTCCTCAGGGTCCCTCCCGCCAGGTGCGCCGAACATCATTCCTCCTTCCTCCCCTGCCCGCGCTTCGCCGGCTGACCTTCCTTTTCCACAGGTTCGTCCATCTCTTGAAGGCGTGGAGTCGTGCAGGACACGGGTTTTCGTACGAGGACTACATCACACTCCTTCTCAAATACTGCATCAAGCACCGCGCTCTCGATGGCCTAGAGCACTTGCACTCGGTCGTGCCTGATCTCCTGCGGGATTGCTTTTCGGGCAACGCAAAGTACTACCGCGAATTTGCGTACTCTGGATGGGTCGAAGGACTCCGATTCGTCGCCGAGCGCGTCCAGGTCTCACGGTTGAACTATCTAAATACGAAGGTTTTCCTGGTGTTACTACACTGATTCTAGTGTACTTGATACGAAGGCTATTCTAGTGTCTATTGTAACTCTTGCAGTTCAGTTCCATGGCCCTGGGCGAGGAAGCCGTCCGCATCTTCTTGTTCCCGGGTACACCTCGATCCTGGGGTGTGGCAGAGCTTGGGCCGTTTGCTGCGGTAGCGTGTGTGCTCGGCCGTTCAAAACCGTCGGCGCTGTTTGCGCTACGTGCAAAGCACTTGCTCGCGAGCCCAATATGTTTCAAACAGCTTTCGAAACAGTGGATGACTATCGCTGTTGTCGTTGATGGTATGTGAAGGATTGAACGACCACGGTTTCCCGTCTGAAAGTTGATAAGGTCGAGGAGAACGTAAGTCTGATGCAAAAGCTTTAGCGATCACGAAGAACGGGAAGTCACTTTACATCCTCCGAGAGGGGATTCGCTAAAGTGAGCATAATACGCATTCGCAGCCACATCCTCCACGGTCTTCGTCCCGTATATCGTGTCTGCAGACTGTGGGCTTGCCTTGAACACGCCGTTGAGCACGGCGACGGTCCCCGGGAGCAAGGCCACCGTGTCACGGAACGCCTCGTTGGCGATGTCCATGTCGTACATGAGCTTCGCTCCTGCGACCTTTGGCGCGCGTACTATCTTCATCTGTGCCTCGAATGGGGTGAGCGAGGGCTCGATCACGTAAAGTGTGGACTGAAAGGAGGGCGGGTCGAGCCAAAACGCTCGCGGGGCCCATAGCGGCGCGGAGGGAAGGTCAAAGAGAGAGTCCAAGGACTTCAGGACCGTGCTAAGAGAGCGGACACGAAAAGATGGAAAGTTGAGCGTATTGAAGTCTTTGGTAAAAACATGGGCGCGCCGTCTCTCCACTTTACCCGTCCACGTCCAGCACGACGATTCTGTCAAATTCTGTCATCTTGAAGACTTGAATTCTGGTCAACGAGTCCCTCCACGTGGGGTCGGTCGAGTCGGTCTGGATCGCCTCGACGAGATCGGGTCAAACGCCGGACAGCCTGGCTAAGCTGCTCCAGGCGTCGTGGCGAGACGTTCGACGTGACCAGGGCCACGAGTTTGTGCTCTCGACTCGTTCCAGCCTGCTTGAGGGACGCGACCAGGGCCAGACACGCGCATGCGTACTGATCCGAAGCCAGATAGAAGACGTATGCTAGCTTGCGCTGGGCGATCAGGGGTCCTGGACTTGCGATGACATGTCCTGCAGTCGTCATGCTGGAACGTGATGGCGTTGCGACTTGGACGTTGGAGAGGACATCGTCGTCGGATTCAAAGAGGGGACGCTTGGACAGGATCTGAAGGCTCAAGGCCAGCAAGGCAAAGAGAAGCAGAACGCCGGCGAGGGAGCGTTTGGCAAGGACATTTGCGCCCATTTTGTTGAAGTTGATGGCGATGCGGTAGTGTGAACGTTGGGACAAAGCAGAGCGGTAACTGTGGCGGACGTCACCACCCAAGAAGTCGCTCACATGTACATATGTATGGAGGGAGTCAAAGTTTAGCACCCAACCTCTAACACCCTACCGCAGCAACTGTACAGTGTGAAACTTTTCGGCGACGCCGTTTTCTTGGACAGCTGTTGTTCTCGCTTTCCCAAGAAAAACACTCCGACACTCTCGCCCAAGGAGGAAAACACCGCTTGCCGCTTCTGGTGTGGACCAAGACGTACCGATGCATCGTACTGTACTGTACCTGCCTGGGTACAGTAGGTACCGTACCGGTACATAGGCACATGTTGTAAGCGATACCTCACACATACAGTATGTCAACATCGCCGCTTGCATTCGTACCTGGGATGAGTCGGAAAGACGGGATGGTCTTGGCCATGGAGAGACGGGAGGTGGGAGCGAACCTCACCCCGCGGCAGGCGGTGTGGACGAAAGCATCGAGCGCAACGTCTTCGGCGATTTGGAAACAGCACCGAGCCGAGCTGATGTGCGCGTGCGCGGAGCCAGCGTAGCAGGGATGTGTGCATGATCAGTCTGTCCTTAGAAAAGTGGTTTCTAGAGAACATTTTTCATTCATATATTTATGACATACGTTTGCCCTACATTCCGACAGCGATCCTCACGGCGGAACGGGCGGCGGAAGCGACACTCATGGGGAAACCGGCGGAGGAGACGACAATGGTCACGGCGGGACGAGCGGTGGAGGCGACACTCACGGAGGAACTGGTGGAGGCGGCGACGACGATGGTCACGGCGGAACAGGCGGCCGAGGCGACACTCATGGAGGAAGCGGTGGAGGCTTAGAGCGACCTTATCAGGCCGGCGACGTGCTTCACCCCAACCCCGGGACTGGGGAGGCCGCAAATGCCGAGCGCAGCATCTTCGGCGATCTCGAGCACGCAAATAGCTGTGCTGCAGTGAGAACCGGAGGCGGACTAGGGGATCCTGCGCATGATCGTCCCAGAACTCTACTCGAGAACGACAGACGATTGGCTAGATTGATGTGTGATACGAAAGACACCTTGTGACAGGCTTGCACATCCTTCAGGAGCGAGTTTTTGGTCTAGTTGTTCTTGAATATCGTTCTTAGCACTGAACAACATATCGCTAGTTGAGATGCCAGCCAGCAAAGCGCTTCGGGGATGTAGATAACGATCTCATGCAAATGTATTGAAAAATCGGTCGTCTGCTATACGAATCTTGCCTCCGAACATTCCAGGGGCGAGTCCTCTCGATTATCGGATAGCGCTCGCCAACCATTGAGCCTTTCCTGCTCATCCGATGACCAGAAATGCTCGTCAACCAAGACGGCTGGTCCCAACCATCGGGCAACATTATCAAGATTTCTCCGGGGAAGACGGCACTCAAACTTTCTTGCACGAGCGCTTCCTGAAGGGACTTTCTGAGACGGGAGCCGGGATCCCCTGGCATCTCGTTGATATGGAATGGTGTTCCAAAGTCCATGGGCTTACACTTGCACGCGAGGGCAAAGAGCAGCTCGACTTGGTGGTTATGTTTGAATTTGCTAACCGTCAAACGCTGGAATCGGTCGACGGCCATAGCGGTGGCTATCTCTAGATCAGAGTGTCCGTTTTGACGCATTTCCTGCAAGACGTCGACGCTGGATGTTCGACCGGTGCCGACACCGTGGGCCGCGCGTCCGTCACTGTTAAAGAGGTTGACGAGGCTTTCGGGATCCGGGAGGTTCTCGATCGGAGCCCAGTTGGCCATCAACGTAGCGTCGAAGCATTCGACCATGGAGTGGTTCTGTCCGCGAGGTCTAGCGTGCGCGATCAGCTTTCCCTCGATGTCCCTGACCGAGAATAAGAAGCAAACGTTGGATGGATGCTGCAAGGAGATGCGGAATCTATGGACAGTGCCTCGTCCGTCGCGCAGATCAAAGTCTGTGGTTGTTTCTGGCCATGAGCCTTCCCTGTTATAGGGTTCCCATCCGCAGCTGCTGAGAACAGGGTCGAGGGCCTCCTCCGGAGGGAGGTCCTGCCTGCGACCAGGGCCCTCATAACCGTACTCATCAATGGCGGTTCCGAGATCCAACAGGAGGTCAATGTGAAAGAGGAGCGAATACACCGAGCGAGGATGCTTATGGAGATCAGGTTTAGCCAGGTAAGCGGCGACCAGCCGGTGGTACTGCGGAGAGGCGGGATCAGAGTACCAAGATGGATGCTGCTCGCGTCTACGGCGGTCGAGCAGCAGTGGCGACCAGAAGACCTGGTTAGGAGAGTAACGTTCTCGGACGAAGGAAGGCTCCGTCTCGCAGGCAAAAGCGGCCGAGTCGAGATCGGTCAAGTGCACCGAAAAGTACAATGGCTCACTGAACTCTTCTTCGTAGTCGCTGTCGCTGTTGCTGTCGTTGTCCTCATCATCATCCTTCTCGATGGTCGTCAAGACGTCGTCATTGGGTGGTGGACGGTCGGCAATCGTTGCCGACATGCTGGTGCCACACGTCACACGGTCTTCTCCGGATCCCAACTGATTGGTATGGTGAGAAGGTCGCTGGAGACGGGCAAGCTTTGTATGGCGAGAGTTGCTTTCCGAGCTTTGTGACGTTGACGATATAGCTTGCTAGAGCACGAACGACACTCCCGACCACCTCGGTGGGATATGTTGTCGCATGCGTCCCACTTGCAAACAAGTCGCGAGGATGGAGAGTCCGTGGAAGATGCACTGGACATTTGTGGTCGACGCACCGCAGCCAGGAGAGAGGAAGCACTAGGGGCCTCGCAGGAGGAGGGGGAGCGAGAAGAGCCTAACAGAGCGCCGGACTTAGCGGGCCGGTAGGATGCGAGCGTGGGAAGGCAAACAACGAAGCGAAGTCGAGATCTTTGTCGAGTCATGTAAATGTACTCTTGGGGGAAGGGATATACTCCTATTACGTATTGGTCCCCTCTGACTCCCCAGAGTCCGGAGGTCCCCTCTGACAGGCTGGGCATGCTGACTCAAAACCGGATGCACCCTTTTCCCCAAGGGGAAACAAAAGTAGTTACAGGTTAGGATTTCCTCCGGTCAGGCAACGCGAAGGGTGGTCTTTGGTACCATGTACCAGGTAGTGCGTTGGTCGGACCAACAAAAGATAGAGTGTGCAGGAAAAGGGTTAACGTGGGTGAGAGTTCCGTGCCGGAGAAGAGGAGACGTCGTGCCGAAGCCGTCAACTTCTGCGGCAAAGTCCGACTGTCCAAAAACGGAGCCGATGCCCGATGCCCGACGACGCGGAGACTTTACTGCGCACGCTGTTCCTCGTCGCGCGGCTCAATCCTCCCAGCAATCCTATCCTGCCTAGCAAAACAAACCTCGGGAGGCATAAAAAGATCCCGTGTCTCGTTACTATGCGTCCGGTACTGCTGCGGCTCCTATGGCTGCTGCTCAGGTTTACCTGTAGCCTGTTCATGCTCCCTGGAGTACATGTGGACGCGTTTGCAAGTGAGATCAATGCCCTGGCATGCTTTCCCGGCGCCTCGGTCTTTCCGTCCATCTCGTTACTGATGCACCTCGATCTTCCAGATCGGTTACATCTGGGATCCAGCACGGCGGCCTCCGATGTCTTCTATTACACGTATCAAGTCCTCACGAATGCATCCCGAAACTCCACGCTAACTTGCTTCCTCACCGTAAACAATGTGACCGCGATGCCGTATGAGCGCCTGGCAGTTCTGACCACTTCGCCGACCGGGCAGACTATTGCGACGTGTCAAATGCTTGCTACGACCGAGGGATCCCTGCTTCCGGCCGTGCTGGATCTGGTACTTCCAACCGGCCAGACGGTGCTTCCGTCGCCGTTGGCGGTCTGGTACGGCCGAGTCACTCGCGCCAGCAAGAATTGTAAATACCGACTGCTGAATCGACTCGGAGGCGAGGACGACATGACCGATTTATCACTTACCGCACCCAAGAACGATAACTCGACCTACTGCGCTGGAACGAGTGCGGACCGCACAGCCTTCACGTCCAAGCCCTGGCCATTCAAAACAATCGACAAGTCTGTTACATCCATAACACAAAAGCGCTTCCGTTTGTGCTATACCGCCTGCGGGAAGAGCTACTCGCTTCGGAAGTTTCGCGATAAACTCTGCGCAAAGTTTCTTCTCAATTATCCATTACGCTTTATAAATATGGAGCAAAGCTTCCTTTACGCGGGATCCGTAGACCCTCGTGACTCGAGTAAGAGCTGGTCCGTGCAACAAGCTTGTGGACTCCAGAGTGCGGCCAGCACGGCGCCCACGCGAAACTGCCTTAATGCCCAACCTGGATACCAACAACTCGCAACCATCTTTGACCGTAACGTGACCATCTCGGAGAACAACACAGTAGCAGCCTTTGATCCAATCAGCAATCCTGTTAACGTATATATCGAAATTTTGGGCATGTTTGCTCTGGAAGTCACAGGACCGGTGACGCTCTATGTGGATGCCAACGTGACTTCCATTCGCTCCGGCACAGCGTTCGCACGTACACTCGATGCTATCTTTATTTACAATACCAACGTTACATCAGTTCACATCGTTCTGCAAGACGACCACTGCGACCGGTTCATTACGCTATTGGATGGTCATCTGCCTCGCGCGTCTGCAAAAGCTTGCGGCTTGGGACGCGTGGAGCTGCCGGCGTACTTTTGCGAGCACCAAGCGAGCGCTTCTCTTCTACGTCGGACAGCGACAAATGCTACGGCTGTGCTTATGACCAGCTCAAAGCTGAATCCGTCGTCAATCGGCATTGACATTGACCCTCTATATGAGGCCTTTCCGACCCTACCAGCTTCTGTTATTGGCACCCTCGGCGATGATTGGACACATCACGGAACGCTCCTTCCTTTGCCGATGCGGTTGTACACATTTGATGGGAACAACGTCACCGAATCCGTGCAGAGCGACCAGGGTTTCTTCTTCCAGTACCCAGGTTATTGCGCCGCGAATGTCACGTACTCTCTGGCGGTATCGTTGCAAGCGATCACGCGGGGACATCTAGCCAACGTCAGTCTAGCCAGTTCCAACCTGACCTACCAGAACGGCAGCGCCATGATCTCGGCAGTAAGCACGCTCTTTTCTGACCCGAACCCGGACTTGACGAACCTAGAGAACGTCACGTACAGCATAACGGGAGACTTCCTGGAACTGAGTTTCCAAGCCACTCGCGGATTCTTCGGCCCCATGGCATTGAACTTGTCTTCCTCTTGGATCAGAGCCACGGGGAAGCAGCGTAAGTTTTCATCTCAAATCATGATCGTGCCGACTTTGCCTGTTGTTCTTGCAGAAGTTTTCAACACACTGATGAGGTGCCTACTTTCAGGGACGGAGAAGCTTTCGGTCCGTTTCTCCTTTGGCTTGACATGCGGATCGAACTGGTTCCCAACTGACCCACAAACCGGCGGCTCCTTGACACGACGTGACAATGATCCCAACCAGAGTCTCGAAGAAGGACTCCCTAAGGAAAAGAGCTTGCGGCTGCTCTTCCAACTGGTGCGAGCTGATATCGAGCAGAACAATATCGAGAAGAAAGAAAACGTAAAAGTCCCTTGGGATTGTAAGTCACGGATCGCGCAAGTTCCATGAAACACGTACGCTAATCTTGTCCCCTTCCACCGACGCAGTCATGACTTATAACGTCGAGAAGAACCCGTAAGTAAATGAGTCAACGGATCGCGTGCCGCGCATGTCCGCAGATCTGTTAATCCTTTCAATTTTTCCGCGTAGTACAACACCTACGCAAAGCTCGAATCGAGATTGTATCTGGCCCAGAACACCTTTGTCACCTGTATTCAGGAAGCCAACACCGGAACTCTCAAGGAATTCGATCTCATGGCTTCGACAATGTTCGGTAGCACGTGGTCCAAAAAGGTCGGTACGGTAAAAAGCGAGCCGGAATTCGCTTTGCTCTGGCGAGAGGATCTCGGGTTTTCGGGGGAAGAATGGGGCTTCAAATGCCCGAACAGTAAGCGGTATCCAGCACCAGCACCATTCGTCGGGGAAACGACAGTCCCGAATGTATTTAAGGTTACATACACCCGACCCCAAGCACCGAAGACATTCGAATTCCTCGTCATTGCTGTCCACCTGAGTACAGGTGCCACACCACTATTGAAGCAGCAGGAATTTAAGCGGATACGGTACATTCTCGATCAACTGCAAGATTGCGGCGATTCGACACCTGTGATCGTGGCTGGGGATTTTAACTATGTATGTCAAGGGCTTTCACGCTAGATGTGGAGCTCTCTACTCAAGCGGCTGCTTTAGGAATTTCCCCAGGAGGGGTCGCCGACACCGGAATCACCGTCAGAAATGTTCGAGGCTTACGCAGATGCGAGGAAGAGCGGCCTAGCACCTGTGGGAATGGCGCTAGAACCAGCAAAGAGCTTATGGCGGAGAAATAAAGCATATGACCACGTTTGGTAAGTCGGGAAAGAGCGAGCGAGAGAGAGAGGAACCACAGTACATTCAATGAAGTTGATTGTTTCTTTCCGATGTAAGGATTCCTTTCCTAAACAAAGATGGACCAACAATTACCGAATTCGCCGTCGTGAAGCCGGAAGACATGTGTCTCATGAGCGCCGTACCGTGTCAGAATTTCGATTCGACATCACCGACTTTTCTGGAAACATGGTTCAGCAAGTGGAACAACCAGCCGCCATCACCTTCTCTGCTCAGATACCCGGGATGCGCAAGAGATATATCCGACCACTTTCCCGTTGCTTATAAGAAAAAGCCCCAAAAGACGGAGAAGAAGCTGACTCCTTCTCCTTGGTGTCGTTCAACCTGGTAAGTGGCCTCAACATGCAGAAAAACCATGGCAGGGTTTAACTCAGACCCATTATTTCAGCAAAGTTTCAATTTTGAGACTACAGCAGGTCGTTTGGGTGTTGATCCTCTCCCGCCTTACCTCAAGAAGTTCGACCTGGCCGCGTTGCAGGAAGTCCAGTACACAGCGAAGAAGAATTCAAATAAACCGCCAACGAAGCAATGGCAATATGCCTACGACGTTACGGAAGGCGCGCTCACGCCGGCGTACTCGGATGCTGCTACCGCGAAGAACGGTGCAAACAAGAAGCAAAAGAAGCCCACAAATGCAAAAGGAAGAGTGTCGCCCGGCCACAATCAGATTCTATACAATAAAGCAACGTTCGATGTTTCACCACAATGCGGATCCGTTGGGTACCAGATGATTAAAAGAAAAGATCCGCTACCGTCACGCGCGCTCTCGAAGAGAATAGCAGCGCAAAACCTTCCTGCAGCCAAAAAGGCAAGATTTAAGCTTTCCGAGGAAGAGAGCGACTCCGAGGAAGAGAGCGACTCCGAGAACGAATCCAGCGACAAACCGTTCAAGGATCCAATCATACCCTTCATTCTGGATGTTCAATTGGATGCTGACGAAGACGAGCAGCAAGAATCCTCGGTGCGAACATACCACTCCTTTGATCACTGCCTGTTTAAGAAAGGGAAGCAGACCTACATCATTGCAACCATTCATGACAATTCCGGCGCCTATCCACTCTCGACCGGAAAGGCCTTCCAGGGAGGTCCTGCCCTCACAAAAGCTATTGTTGCCTCGATCATGGGAACGCTCGGGAATGGAGAGTTAATCAAGGACATTCCTCTACTAGTCATTGTATGTACCCTTCGTTGCTCCTGTCATACAGAATATACTCGTTTTCTGATCAGACTCACAGGGGGACTGGAACTCCGGCGAGATCAAGGAGCTCCCAGAAGAAGACGATGAACTGACGACCCTGTCAGAGCAGATGTAGGTTCATTTTGGTACTTAGGAAGTGTCCCCGTCCATGTCTGGCAACTGACCATGCACGCCTTCCAGTGGGGCAAGGATTCTGGGCTCAGAAGAGTTTGCATGTGCGGTACACTATATTGCCGTGCCCGGGCATTCCTATAAGGCAGGCGAGGCCAAGGGGTTTTTGGATGCGCAGCGTGGGATACACAAAACCGGCGGACGGTCCTTTGTCAGCACAAGCCAGAGTAACTCTTTCACGGTAAAAGTCGAGCAGCAAGGAAGAATGCGCGGTTTGTATGGTATTAAGACACATTTTTATCCCTAGGATTTCCTGTGGTATTGCGGCCCTGAAGGGTTCGACGTCACATCGTCTGTCGCCGATGAGTACATGCAAGGGCTCGACAACCCCACCCTGCCGTGCGCAGCTGACTCCAGTGATCAAAACTGTGGTGCAACAGACATACCATGCCGTCTCAGAAGTCTGAGCGAACATCTTCCCGTCGGACTTCGGTATGCAGCACCAGATGCAGGATGAACTTTTTTCTCTGATATCCCATTTTGGCCATAATCACGGATGATCTGTAAGCTCTGCGAAGAGCTACAAAGTTTGATTCTTACATCATGTGCGACCTCAGAACTTCTCCTTTATGAGTAAGAGGAAAGGAATGATAGAAAGCGGGAAGACCAAAAATTGCGGGAAGTTCATCAGCATCCGCTGAATACCGTTTGGCCCTCCAATATGACTAGACGGTCGCGCATGGGAACTTCCGGATGGGTATAAACAGTCCAGAACAACTTTCCCATCCTATTTGGACTGAGATCAGCAAGGCAAGGCAAAGGTGAGCAACTCCATCTTCAAAACCTGTTCTCACCAGAGCTGCAAACATCGATAGCCTGCACTGTCAACAGTGCGATTGGCTAGGATTTCTAGCTTTGGCAGGATTTCCTGGGGAACAGGATCCTGGCCGCCCAGAGCTTCCTGGAAAAAGTTGCTTCCTGCCGGCCGGCAGCACTCTTCGAGAGTCCAGACTCTGCTCTTGGGATGCCACTTCACGGTGGTGTACCCGATGGGCCTGGTGTAGAACTGACCGGAACTGGCTTCTTCAGGAGTTGCAATGTTGACCCCTACAAAATCCGTGACAGTGTTTTGCCTCATAGGAAAGGCAGAGTGGATGGTTGATACCATCGTCTCCTCCGTTACTCCCAACTCTCGGCCGACAGCAGCAAGTCCGGACTGCACGCGACTCATGCCCTCCTGGAGATGCGATATGACAAGATGGTAGAGTTGGTACTCACGTCCGTCAGATAGACGGATGACAAAAAGACCCTTGTCGACACTGAAAGGTCCCTCCCCATCGTCTCGGTCACGAAGATGACTGAAGAAGCGGCACATGAGATCCACCCACTGCGATTGCTTTCCGCTGCCGAGAGCCGGTTCGAGTGGAAGTCTGACTGAGCACCTGTAGCACGAGGCACCTTTGAGGGGAGTACCTTGCCGTCTGTCATTGAGGTACGTGCACGTCCAGCCTCGTGGACGGGAAGGGTGGGGCTTTGCGAGCCCTCTGAGACGTGCAAATATGGCGAAGCCGTTCAGGTAATGCCTGAAGTCTTTGCGCGAGGGCGGGTCGGCTTTGACAAACTCGTGCATTGCATGCGCAAGGTCGGTGCACGCGCGAAGAGCGGGTTCCTGGGACACTTGCTGGTGCAGAACCCTTGAGCAGGCGGCGAGATGGACCTTGTCTGGTGTGGGAAGGAAGCGCAGGATGGCGAGCAGGGCGTCATAAGGGATGCTGTGGAAGTTGCAGGTAGGGAGCTGACCGTTGGCGAGAGAGGACGTAGTAGATGAAGAGTTGATCGGAACCATGATGCTTGAGAGCACGGTGAGCAAGCACGGGTTGCAGTTGTTGCAACGCAAGGACCGGTGGGTTACGAAGATCGCAAATCACCGACGGTGCATCAGTGACACAAGTCGCACGCTTTCCCCCTTCCCTTCTCAGTCAACACACACGAAAGCATTCCACACTTACGCATACATAGGACGTTCCCGTAGATCTCTCCCCTATGTTTCCTTTGTCAGCAAGCCAGAGTAACTCTTTCACGGTAAAAGTCAAGCAGCAAGGAAGAATGCGCGGTTTGTATGGTATTATGACACAACACACTTTGTCCCTAGGATTTCCTGTGGTATTGCGGCCTTGAAGGGTTCGACGTCACATCGTCTATCGCCGATGAGTACATGCAAGGGCTCGACAACCCCACCCTGCCGTGCGCAGATGACTCCAGTGGTCAAAACTGTGGTGCAAAAGACATACCATTCTCTACTGGGAAGTTGAGGTGTATCGCGTCTCCGTTGACCTCCGCAGTCGGTGAATTTTGACCCCTCGACGTTTCGAGACGCGGTTAGAACACGCTATTTTTACGAGCAGCAGGACCGACTAGAAGGAAGTACTTGAGGCTGCAAGAGAGGGGGGGGGGCATGAGTATTATACAAAAAACCGGGCCCACGACCGAACCGACAAGCAGGTATGCGGAATTGTCGTTGAAAAAAAAAAGGGGGG